>CAJQZJ010033837.1:525535-538242 GCA_907164525.1 Lophiomys imhausi
AAAAAAAAAAAAAAAAAAAAAAAAAAAAAAAAAAACAAAGAAAAAAATTCTATGTCCATGTTCCCTTTGGCACGTTGGTTGTAGTATAGATATCCTGTACTATATGGCTAAAATCCTGCTAGAAGTGAATAGATGCCATGTTCATCCTTCTGAGTCTGGGTTAGCTCACTCAGGATGAGCTTCTCTAGTTCCATCCATTTGGTTGCAAATTGCATAATTTCATTGTTTCTGATAGCTGAGTAATATTCCATTGTGTAGATGTACCACAGTTTTTTAGTCTGTTCTTCGGTTGAGGGACATCTGGGTTGTTTCCAGTTTCTAGCTATTACAATTAAGGCTGCTATAAACATAGATGAGGAAACTTCCTTATGATTCCAAGAGGAGTCATTTGAGTGTATACCCAGAAGTGGTATGGCTGGATCCTGAGGCAAAGCTATTCCAAGTTTTCTAAGATATCCCCAGACTGACCTCCATAGTGGTTGCACAAGTCTGCACTCCCACCAGAAATGGAGGAGGGTTCCCCTTTCTCCACACCCTCGCCAGCATGTGCTGTCATTTGAGCTTTTGATCTTAGCCATTCTGACAGGTGTGAGATGGAATCTCAGAGTCGTCTTGATTTGCATTTCTCTGATGATTAAGGATGTTGAGCATTTCTTCAGGTGTCTCTCGGCCATTAGGGATTCCTCCTTTGTGAATTCTCTATTTAGCTCTGTCCCCCATTTTTTGATTGGATTATTTGGTTTCTTGGCATTTAATTTCTTGAGTTCTTTGTAGATTTTGGATATTAGCCCTCTGTCAGATGTGGGGTTGGTGAAGATTTTCTCCCAGTCTGTAGGCTGCCATTTTGTTCTAATGACAGTGTCTTTTGCCTTACAGAAGCTTTTCAGTTTCATGAGGTCCCATTTATTTATTGTTGGTCTTAGGTCCTGAGCTGTTGGTGTTCTGTTCAGGAAGTTGTCACCTGTACCAATGAGTTCGAGAGTTTTTCCCACTTAAAACCTTTGAATGTTCTCAAGCAGTACAACACCCTGGAGACCAAGCCTTCAGGACCGGAAAATATTTAAGATACAAACTATAATACCCTCTCTCTTTAGGAACAAAGGAAAAGTACCTAGAGTCGCCTCTCCAAACAATATGGGCATCCTCCAAATATATAACTCCTTAAGAGATCTAAAAATGGGCTGAGGACATTTTAGTATTGGTACTGAAGCAGTGGGGTTCTTTTCTTCAAATGGCTGTGTTGGAAGGGTAAACACAGAACAAGGGATTCAAAAGTAAAAAGAAAGATGAGTAGATAGTGAGTGAACAAATGACTATCTAATTCAATTATGTTGTATAGATATCCTAAGGAAAAACACTTAAAAATTTATCTACATTTTCTAGACAAATTGAAGGCACAGAAAAGCATGTTCATTTATGTATGATTTTTATGTTATTTACTTTTCTTATTGCTGTGACCAAATATCTGACACAAGTAACATGAGAGAAGAAGAATTTATTTGGGCTCAGTCTTTTAGCAGGGGACTCAGCCCATCATGACAGGAAGGCATGGTGGCCAGGGCATGAGGCAGCTGGTCACACTGTACCCAAGGTCAGGAAATAGATTAAGGAGGAAGACTGGAGGTCATTTCACTTTCTGGTGTTTTCCTTTGG
Source organism: Lophiomys imhausi (assembly GCA_907164525.1). Lineage (NCBI taxonomy): Eukaryota > Metazoa > Chordata > Mammalia > Rodentia > Muridae > Lophiomys > Lophiomys imhausi. The sequence goes on from CAJQZJ010033837.1 coordinate 527,189, forward strand.
ATTCATTCTGGGACCTCGCCCATGGGATTCTTTCTTCAGTTAAGCCTCTCTGGAAACAAAATATCCAAACGTTTGTTTCCTGGGTGGTTCTCAACTTCTTGAAAAGGAAGACTTACTATCACAGGTCTCCCTGGGAGTTAGACCAGTCCTATGCACTGCTGAGTCCACACCAAAAGGATTCTTTGGCTAACACAATCCCAACAGGTGTAGGCTGGTCACACACTTGGTCTGGTTTTATTATGGCTCCTTTCTGAGCTGCCAAGGAAGCCAGTTATATTTTACAACTATATAAATGTCTGATCCCTAAATATTTCTTCCTACCTCCCACCATGATATAAAAATACAAGGTTTTTTAAATTTCCAATTTAGTGCATCTTCCTAGACTTTAAACCCACCAAATGACCAAGCCCATGAGCTGTGGAATTCACTGTTTTCTAAATAGACACAGTGTGATCCTCTGTGTGCCTGAGATAGTCTTCCTGGTACCTTTCCCCAGAATACAGCATCTGTCCTTCCCCCTCCCCAGGAGCTCTTGTTATTTCCTGTGAAGTGATGGTGGATATTGCCATTGGATTTGACACACAGTGATTCTTAAAAACCTCCATGAAAGAATTCCTGTGTCTCCAACTCCACAGCATCCCACTCCGAGCCCTACTGCACACAGCTGAAACTCACAGAACAGAACGGAATCCTGATTTCCTCCGAGTTTCAACAAGGTAGAACCGAATGCCAGACATGAGCTTTTCGTGTGAATAATGGAGGACTAATGAAAGGCCATTTTTCCTATCCAATTTGTCAGTCACATGAAGATAGAAATTCTGACCTCAGTTGCAGTTGGGAAAAGGGCACCCACAATCCTGTAGAAGCAGGAATGACATCAGCACCTGGCTGCTTTGTGCACTTCCTTCTCTAACACTGAGGCCTGACTTCCATGAGAAAACCAGAACCTTCATCAAGTGCTTACTTTCCTATTTGCTACAAGAGTCCTCGTAAAGAGACAGTCCTTCACTGTCCTCCTCGGATTGCAGCCTCGGAACTTGAGGAAGCACGTGGTTATTTCACATCTGGCCACATCTGGCATGGATCCACTCTCAAGTTTACTATATACAATGCAGAAACCTTGACAGTCTGTCAAACTGAAGAAAGAATTGTCAGTTTCAGATTATGGGGAGCGGCAAAGCACTAATGACTGACAAAGCAGGCAAGACACCATTTCCGTGCTGGCACTGTCTTTGTGAAGGAAAGATAAATCCTTTGGGCAATCCTCAGTGGTTCCACGGCACTCATAACATGATCAAAGATGTGCCGATCACCTCAGAAGGGGCACTGCCCAAAGAAACCACTGCTGCCTCTCTGCACTGGGTGAATCAGCCCTGGGGGGGATATACTGAGGCTGTAGTGGTTTCAAAGCGACTTTAAACAAGTGGTTGTGTTACTGTTGCCTTCTTGATTAAGTTTTAGGGTAGCCTGCATGGGGAGGCTTGCAGCCGCTGTTCCCGTGAATGGGAATGTGTCGATCATCTTGCAGAAAAGAATCCACTTTGAGGAGCTAAAATGGAACTTGGGATGAAACAGAATTGAAGATTAAAAAGAGACCACAGGGAACGAGGTTACTACAACCTGACCAAGCTGGAAAATAAGAACGTTTAGAAGGTACTGCATGATGCTCACACAGCAGAACGAATCAATTTAATTTTCAGGAAAATAATCGGCAAGGTGTCTGGGCATTGGAATCCCCTAGCCAGACTGAGTTGCTTCACAGTAGTCTGAAGGGAATTCTCCTTGCACACGGGCAAGGACCGCAGCCTCGGTGGATTTCTTTTGTTTTGTTGTTAGTACATTAATGAGGCTCTTCTGTACACACACACATCTGAAAATCAAAATTTCAATTTCAATTATAAATTGATAGTGCTTTTCCTTTACTTTTCCTTTCCTTTACTGTGCTTCCTTCTCTAGTGTGCTATGATTCCTACTAAATGTTCTTCAACTGGAAAAGAATAAATTCTATTATCACAGGAAAAGCAGATTAAAATACATACATAAAAAGAAGAATGAGATGGGAAAACTGTGTCTCAAGTCCTGGGTTGAATTACAAGCATTAACAATTTTAAGAGATACATCTATGTTTTTGAGACCAGAAAACATCAACTCACGTGCTGTATCATGCTGCATTCTAAGGTGACATGAAAATGTTGAGGACAGGACTGGGGAGACAGCTTGGTGGCTAAAGGAGAATCTCCAGAACCTGTATAAAAGCTAGACTTGCTGCAAGAGTATCTGCCACCCCAGCACTCCTACATGAAGACAGGCAGTGGATGCAGTTGTATCCCCAGTAGCCCACAAGCCAGCATGCCTGGCATGCAGAGTGGTGGGGGTTGGGGGAAGCGATTCTGCTTCAAGCAAGGCTGAAGGTGAGGACCAACACCTGAGACTGCCCTTAGACCTCATGTGCACCACAGTAAATGTACAATTGTACTCATACATGAATGTGCACACACAAATGTCAGAGTTCTCCAGAATATTGTGGAGAATGCCAATGCAATGCTGGTTGACAAGTGAGCAATACACCAGGATGGGTACAGATGATATAAACCGAACAAAATGTGGGGACTTAATAGCTCTGTTGTCCATAGATTAAAAAGTCAACACAGAGTTTAAGGAAGGAAGTGTCAAATCAGATGAAAGGTTTCAACAAAGATGACTTGGAGAAGAGAAATCATGAGGAGGGGCAGAGTGGCCATATTTCTGCTGTGAGAGATATTGCTAACCCATTGGTGGGTCTGCAGTCCCATTGACACACAGCACACACCAGCCAGAGTGTGCATTGCTGTGAGCAAGCACCACCCACTTAGTTATGCCATCCGTTCTCTCTCTCAAGGAATTCTAGAAAACAAGGCAGGCTCCACCTGTATATTTTCAGTGACCAGACTCCAAGTGTCTTTACAGGGCACCAAGCTCAGGTAATCCAGCAACAGCAACTGTACTGCACAGAGAGAAATATATGTAAGCAAGGGTTTGAGAGATGGCTCTGGTGTTAAAGCGCTTGCCACACGAGAATGAGGACCTGAGTTTGATCCTGAGGACCCACCTAAAACCCAGGTAGTGCATGGTCTGTGTCTGTAATCCCACCACTGGGGAGGTGGGGACAGCAAAATCTCTGGGATTTACTGGCTAGCTGGCCTAGGTGACATTGGTGAGCTCAAGGCCAGTGAGATATTCTACCTCAAATGTAAACAAATAAACAAACAAGGTGCAGACGTGAATGAGAAAGAGGCCTGGCATCAACCTCCACCCTCTGCATGCGCACGTGCAAACACAGATATATATGCGCACACAAAAATGTACATGATAGCTCAGGATTGGGAATGGTGATGCCATTTTAATAAATAAGGCAATCGTGCTAGAAAGATTGTGTACTGATCAAAACTATCTTCTGCACAAATCACTGAAGATAATGTTGAGGACTCCCAGACTGGCTAACTTCCACATGTTCACAGTAGATACTGTGTAACCTGGGACAGTGAGACTTTATCCCAACATAAGTATAGAAACTATACCTGAGGGGACTCATTTCAGCTGCCTGTGGCTAAGTAAAGAAGGTTGAAATCATTTTCCATATTTAAAGGGATCCTAGGATGCTCCAATTCCAACCACTGCAGGAAGAACTTGGTTGGCACACACTTCTTTCTGGCAATATAAAATCCATTTTGTTCACTTTTAGATGAGATAAGAAATATGGATTTTTATTTCTGATTGATGTAGAATTTATGCACCTCTTTAAACTCACTGTGAATCAACCAAGACCACACACTGATATCCCACAATTCTAAGTGCGAGTTCTGTAACAATAAATTTTTCCAAAGAAATGCAGTGTAATGATTATTCACTGACATTTTCCCAAATGAATTCTTGAAATAATGTGAATACCTTGCTGTATCACTAGGATATATGATTATATACAAATCAGCAAAAAAGTCAATGTTATTATTGTTATAAAAATGCATATATTATGAAGTATTAGACATTACCTCTTGCACATATTTAATTATACATGTGAAAAAAATTTAAAGTTGTATATTGTTTTAAATCCTATCTAGATCTTGTCGCCAATGTTTCCAGCTGGTTTTAGTCTTTTTGCAACACATTTGAAATATCATGACTTTGTTTGAGTTTATATTAGACAATAAAATAATAAATAAAGAATGTTCACTTCTAAGTGTTGGTAGAACATTTAAAATATTACCTTAGGAGGTTGCTCAAATGTTGGCACTGCATCCATTTTACCACAGTCTGGTTATCTTTATACAGTTATGAGCAATTTTTTGTTTTCCATTACAAATTTACACTGGGGCTAGAGAGAAGGCTCAGCTGCTAAAAGCACCTGCTCTTCTTCCAGAGGACACAAGTTAGGTTCCCAGCGCTGACAGTGGGAAGATCACACTACCTTCACTCCAGCTCCAGGGGATCCAACACCCTCTTCTGACCTCCACGAACACTGCTCTCATGTGCATATACGCATGTATACATGGACCAAAAATTAAAATTACTTTTAAATGCTTACACATTTATGCCTTGAAACATCCCAAAATTAACCTAATGCATTCAACCATTAACCTGGCTATGTATATCACATTCCATGCTGAACACAGACGTACTAGGCAATGGATAGTAAAAGAATGAACACTTAAAATACAATGTACTGAATGCAGGACATTGCTAAAGAACATTTGGGAAACTGAACAACTAAAGGGAAAGGAAGAAATTGAAGTTCCTGAGACTTGAAATGTCAGGATGCTAGGAAGTCTCTCTCACCTATAAGCTAGGGTAGGAACATATTCATTATGAACAAAGCTTATGACTTCTATGTAGGCAGAGAATTCATTTGGGAACTACATTAACTGTGAGTCTTCCATATACTTGACATGCAGAGGCAATACAGGTGAGCTGGAGGTGAGCCAAGCAAACTTAAACAACTCTTGGAACAACATAGTCCCTCTTGATTCAAATCATTATAACTACCAAGAATTTTCCAGACATTACTGACAATGTATGCCTTAAAACTACTGTGATTTTTAGGATGCTGTATCAGGCTATGAGGTCTGTGATGGTTATTATTGATTTTCAATTTTACTTGATCTAGAATCGTCTAGAGAGAAGCTTCTAGGTGTTCCTATGAGAACCATCTAGATTAGGATAATTAATGTGGGGGAAACAGACATCCCATGAGCAGTAGTCCTGGACTGAATAAGAAGAGAGTGACCTGAACAGCTGCATTCATCTCTTCTTGATGTGGATACAACCTGACCAGTCAGTGTCCAGCCAGAGATCAGCCAATGATCAATGACCAGCCAGAGAGCAGGCAGTGAGCAGCCAGTAATCTGCCAATGAGCAGCCAGTGACCAGCTAATGAGCAGTCTATGACCAGTCAATGACCAACTAGTAGTCAGTGACTAACTAGTGGTCATCCAATGAGTAGCCAGCCACCAGCTAGTGGTTAGCTATCTAGTTACCAGCCACTGAGCAACAGTGAACAGCCAGTGATCTGCCAATGATTACTCTGTGACCAGACAGTGATCATCCAGGAACCAGTCAGTAACAGACTGTGTCAAACACCTGTTGCCATGGCTTTCCTCCCATTATGGATCATATCTCCTCAAACTGCAAGCTGAATCAAATGCTCACTCCCTTAACTAAGACAGGAACCTAATAGAATAGCTAAAAAGAAAGAAAGAAAGAAAGAATTACTTCCATGAAAGACACTCAAATAGCCAAGTCAGGGCAAGGAATTGAAAGCTATTGTTATACAGCTTTGAACTATTATTGTAACATAAATTCAATAATTTTAAACAAAAATATTATGACATGCTGCTGAATAACCCTTCAGGATTATTTACCTGTGTCATTTAACAAAATGCACAAGCTTGATCTTGACTTCCTTATTACATAGACGGTGCCCTGTTCAATTCACACATAGTGGGAGCATCAAGGTAGCCTTTTTAAAAGGGATTATAACTCTTGTGACATAGTATAAATCTACAGATACAACTGCTAATCACATTACTTCAGGGACAAGAGTCAAGCACATAGACTTGGAGAAGATGGCAAACACAAATTCAGACCATAAAGCAACTCACTCTTAAAATGTTAGAGTGCTGAATGCTGTCTACCTTGAACCCAGGACTCTGTAGAAAGATCTCTTGCTATCTTCATTGACACCGCAGTCCACGCATGCAAGGTACCTACATTCAAAGGCCTCCAGTGGATGCTGAAGCACTGGACTCCATACATAATGTGGCTACTTCCTATATAAAAACCCATGAAAGAGTTTGATCCAGTTACAAAGCACAGTAAATGCTGAGATTGACAACAACTAATGAAGTCTTAATGCTGTGGGATTTTCCTGTTATTGCTTGTTTTGGCCAACTTGACACAAGCTAGAGTCATCTGAAAACCCGAAACCACAATTGAGGAAGATTGTCTTGTAGACAAACCTATGGGGCATTTTCTTAATTAATAATAAATGTGAGAGGGCTCAGACCAGTGGTGCCACCCCTAGGCAGGCAACCCTAGATGCTATAAGAAACCAAAATGAGCAAGCTATGGGGAGCAAGCCAATAAAAAGCTTCTCCGTGGTCTCCACAACAGTGCCTGCCTCCAGATGCCTGTCTTCAAGGGCCTTAGCCTGAGAGCTACAAGCTGAAATAAACTCCTTCCTCTCCAAGTTTCTTTTGGTCATGGTGTTTTATCACAACAGTACAAACCCTAAATAAGAAAAAAATGTTAAGTTAGTATATTTATAGTAATACTATAAAAATTATGTTTTATCACTGTACCCCCTTTCTCAAAATATCTTATTCTTCTATATTTCACCTTTATAAAATGTGATGGCCAAACAGCACAATTTCCTTTGATGTTTTTTGTAATTTTCATGAATAAAAAAAAATAGCTCTTAACATAGTAAACTTTAGCTTATATATTTTCCTACACTTTTACATTTTCACTTACCAGAAAATATATTTTTTGTTTCTGTTTGACGCATACAAATGGCCAGAGTCACTGATTTTGTGTGTTGATACCATTATTAATGAGCATCATGGTTCCTGGAACAGAAGCTCTCGTGTGTAGAGACAACCATCTGGTCAATGAGAGGTCACTGAACTATCAAGTGGATGGAGCACATCCTGACATGCTGGACAGAGGAATCACCCATGTCTCAAATAGAAAGGAGCAGGTAGGAGCCAGATTTTATCACAGTACTTATAATAAGATAGAATTTTAAGCTTGCTAATGGTTCAAGAATTTTCTATGTAGTATTTTTATATCACAAGAGAGAGTAGAGGCTGGATCTGAGAGAAATGAAACAACCTGTAAGGAAAAACTAGTGTGACTGAGCTCTGTAGAGTTGAGCTGTGTAGAGTGGGGATGTGTTATGCTATTTTTGTCATCCTATGGGGGGTAGTTTGGGTTAAAACTGGATAATTGATGAGTCTGCTTTACAGGCACCACTGTCAGCATGTCATAAAGTCCCTCCCCTGCCTCCTCCACTTTCCAAAAACATCTGACTTCAGAGACCTGTGAGTATACCCCTCCAGAAACTCCCAGATGAAATACAGTGCTTCTAGCCAGAAAAAAAAAAAGATTGCTTTGTGTTTCTTCTTTGTTATTGTAATCACAGGGAAAGAAGTTATATTTTACATTTTCCCAAGACAACTATGCATGTTAGTTCATCTGACAACGCATGAAGAAAACCTTAAATAGCCCAGTAGAGGTCAGTTGACTGTCAGGTAGGGAAGCAAGAAGCTCAAGAAACTCCCAAAGTATGGGGGATGTATGCATTTCCCATACTGCTGTATCTGAGATGTACTGTATACCTTAGGTCCTCAGCCTTGATTACAAGATGTTTTAGTCTAGGGTTCCCCTGTGAGAAGAGACTTCCGGAATGTAAACATATCGATGGGAATGCAAAAGCATTTTCAGTTACTAATTGCTGCAATCAAGGCAAAGCTCATAACCATTAGCTTTGATATAAAATAAACAGAAATAATAAGTTGATTAATCATCTGCAGAGGTATTAGACTACAACCAGCCTTTCAGAGCTCAAGAGCTGAGCTATGTTGTGACCTGAAGTTAGTTAATGGCTGTTTTCCTGCCTTATCATTCATTTGCTTATAAAGAATTTGTTCTTTAAAGGGATGTTAGAGATTAACAAAGAATCTAGAAGGAGAAACATCACAGAGAAATTCTAGAGTGGGAGAGAGAAATGACCAGAGCAAGACTGTCTCCAAAGACCTTGAACATGCTCACTGAGCTTAGAACCAAAATCAGAGCGAAAACCACTGAAGTCATATGAAAGGAGCAAAGTGAATATCCATGCTTTTTTTCACAGTGAGCTCAAGCATGCCTTCAGATAAACAAAAGTGTAAATTCAAACTCCACAAAGAAACAGGAGAATTCTACTCATGGTGTAACATGGCAAGAGAGTGAACTGTGAGTAGTGCTGACTAAAGAGATAAACAGGAATGAAGAAGTCAAATTATCCCTATGTGCGGAAGTTTCCTCATCTATGTTTATAGCAGCCTTATTTGTAATAGCTAGAAACTGGAAACAACCCAGATGTCCCTCAACCGAAGAATGGGTTAAAAAACTGTGGTACATCTACACAATGGAATATTATTCAGCTATCAGGAACAATGAAATTATGCAATTTGCAGCCAAATGGATGGAACTAGAAAAGCTCATCCTGAGTGAACTAACCCAGACTCAGAAGGACACACATGGCATCTATTCACTTATAGTAGGATTTTAGCTATATAGTAGAAGGTATCAATACTACAACTAACACACCAAAGGGAACTTGGACATAGACGTCTTATTTTTAATTTTTATTCTTTATTTATTTTTTATATATTAGTTATATTTTTTTCTATTTTTTAGTCTTTTTATCTATTGTATGCTTATTGGTTTGTTTGTTTAGTAGTTCTCTCTCCCGGGCAACGAGACACTTTTCACTGATGGTACTGCTTCGTAGATCCCCAGTGAATGAAGAGGCTCTTGGCCCTCATATGACCTCTCAACTGAGATGAGGGACTGTTATATAAGGACACCCCACCCAAGAGAAATGGGATGGAAGGGTTAGGAGGTAAAGAAAAAAATGAAATGTGATGTTTCGGCCTTTTACTACTAATTGTCATAAACTGTTTAGGATAATTAAGAAATGCAAACTAATGGTTATGCAAGCCAGTCATTCTGTTAGGTACTATGACAGCCTATTATAGTTACTTGCTAAGCTAATCAGAAATAAACCTGCTAAGAGACAAGCAACATCTGCTTACCCTAATATAAGAGATAGATAGGGCCTCTTCAAAAACCTCAAGAGATCTGCAGAATATGGCATTCAAAGATGTTTTCGTAACTTTAGATTTTTTGATATCAAGACATATCAACTCCTGACAGCACCCCCTATTCTCCTCCAAGTAGAAGATGAGCATCGAAGAATCTCCAGTGGGAGATGATTGAATTAGTCGCAAGCCTATCTCTTGGTAGGAAAAGCCCCTTGCTCCAACTGTAGACAGAATGCTGTCCAAAAAGGACAAAACCTGGAAGCAGGTAAGTCGACAGCTTAGCTCTGCCAAGACAGGGAAGGCAAGTCCTTCATAACCCCTGCTCTACAATCAATGTCTGTCAGAGAAATGGGGCCAAACGACTGAAGATCAATGCTGTAATGTATGGAGAGAAAATGGGAACTGTCCAGGCAGCCACTGGTATGTCATTTCTTAGTTTGGGAAGCTGCAGGCCCTGTACTTCCTATAAAATCAGATATATTTATCCCTCTCAGGTCTTTGAGGTGGTTGAAGAACAGATAGCTAGAGTCTCATAATTAAATTTTGAGTTGTTTAGGAGTCAAGAGAGTGTTATAGATCTAAGAAGATACTTTTAAAATTTTGTTGCAAGTTAGTATGAATGTTGAGTCAGATATAGACCTTTAAACTCATGGAGAAGTTTAGATAGTAGAATGTTAAAGTCAGGTACCAAATACATATGGACTGGTCATTGGGAATGTATGCTAAGCCATATAACCTTCATAACTGTGGCCTAATTATCTCTGTTGTACTGTATTGTATTTATTATTATAAGAGAAAGAGCCATTTGTTGGACTGAAAGGGGAAACTGTAGGGGGAGATAAGATATACCTTAAACTTAAAAGAAAAAAAAAAAAGGGAAGAGGATGGGGGTTGAGGGTGAGAGGGTGGGACTGGAGGGAGGAATAGGGAGGGGACTGCGATTGAGATGTAACTTGAAGAAATAAAAAATAAAGGAAAAAATACCAATTGTATAATATTCAAATATAGTATGTTCAAATTGCACACTGCCTTCAAGGAGCCTGAGAGTAGTGGGAGTGATTTAGGATCAGGCTCAAGATCTATTAGTATGCATGTATAGTTAGTTATGTGTCTAGATAATTCTATAAACTTTATCTTCAAAGGAATTAAGCAGTCTCTGCAAGGTCAGTATCATGAAAGTGTTAAATGATAAGTAATAAAATTTCATTTTTCATGCATGCTTTAATTGCTTCCTTTTTCCTATGATGACCATCTTAAGGATTTGATTAGGCTTTTATTGACTGTAACAGACTTAGAAGCATTGCCTTCCACAACTGCTTATACATACCTGGGACCTTTTATTTCCCAACATGGTGAAAATTTTGGCACAGTGGAAAAATTATCTAATTCCCAATTAGTAGATGTTTTCACTTTTGGTTCTCCTTATCTATAATAAAATATATCTTAATTTTATTATTTCAAATGTATCAATTTCTTTCAGAAATATATAATAGACCAAATAGATTCCATTATTATATTTCTAATATTCTGTTTAGTCTATGGTTTTCTTCTGTTTTTTTTTCCTAGCTCATATATTTACTCATTGCTTTTCAAAAATAATGTGGCCTCTACTTTTTTATACTTATTGAAATTTCTTTTACACAACAATTTTCAGCCATTTTCAAGTATTTCTTCAGGAATTTATTGAAAGCTTGAACATGGATGGTACTTGAT
>CAJQZJ010033837.1:548242-572409 GCA_907164525.1 Lophiomys imhausi
TAACTTGAAGAAAAAAAAAATAAAGTATTTATAAAAAAAAAAAAAAAAAAAGAAGGTACTTCTGCAGCAGATGGAGACTATTATGAGAACCACAACTGGTCAAAATGCAGAGAACAGTTGCCTATGGGGAGCCCAGCCCCAACTGACACATCTACAGTATAAGATCCACATCTGATGCTCAGAGACAGGGGGGAAGAGGGAACTGAAAGGCTAAAAGAGCCAGAGGACCAGGACATCCGCCGTGAGACAACGTCACCTATATATGGCAGAGAAGCTATGCCCAAGAAATCACAACAACACAGGTGCCTAAACACCACTTTCACAGTGACAGCCATTGTTCACCAGCATGGGGGCAGGGATTTCACAAAGCCTGACCCATAGATGAAGAGCTAGCTAAGGTAACTAATCACTTGGACTGTTGAATGAAGATGAATCAGTCTGTTCTAGGGACGAGCCCTGTGATAGGTTATCCAGTCCCAAGCACATGTATACATGTGAGGGCAGTGGTCAAAAAGCGGGCATCCGAGTCTATGTCAGAGACAACACCCACTCCACTTGCTAGAGGACCCACATGACAAGCAAGCTGCCCATAAGCTACATATGTGTTCGGGGCCTAGGTCCAGTTCATGTATGCTCTTTGATTGGTATTTAACAAATATATCTGAGCACCATGTATACATATACATATGCAACATGAAATGAACTCAATAGGCGGTATGTATTTACCTCTATCTATCTATCTATCTATCTATCTATCTATCTATCTATCATCTCCCCCCTCTCTGTCTATGTGTGTGTGTGTGCGCACATGTGTCCATGTGTGTGTTTGTGTGTGGTAACCATAATAATTGAAGAAAAACTTGAGGAGTCAAGACAACATGGAAGATGTTAGAGTGAGGAAAGGGGGGAGTAAATGATGAAATTATAGTACTCAGATATAATTGTCAAATACCAATCAAAGGGCAGGCATGAACTGGACCTAGGCCTCCAACACATATGTAACCAATGGACAGCTTGGCCATCCTGTGGGGTCCCTAGCAAGTACAATGGGGCTGTCTCTGACATAGACTCTGATTTCTGCTTTTGACCACTTCCCCCTAACTGGGCTGTGGTGCATGGCCTCAGTGGAAGAGGATGTGCTGATGCCACTAGATGTGCTGGGTGGGAGGGTATGGGGGGATTTTCTTTTTCTGTGGAGAAGGGGAGGGGGAAGGAGCCTGGAGGGCAGAACCTAGTGGAGGGGAGGGAATGGGCTAAGATTAGAATGTAAAATGAATAAACTTAAAAAAAGAAACAGAAAAATAAATCAAATTTTAAAATGTATACTATGTGAGACTGTTTCCATCCTTTGGGGCTGAGGTAATAGGAGAATTTAGATGAAAACAATTCATTGTGAAGTCACAGGAACACATCGACACAGCCAGATATGTGTATAGGCTTAGTAAAATGTAACAGTTAGTATGTTGTGTTATAATGTATACAGATTTTCTAAATCTTAAAACTGATATAATATTCATTAAGGATTATAATAATATGCACTTCTATATACCAATAATGTTGCTGAACACTTTAAATACATTGTCTCATTTTATTATAAAATCTCATTTTTTTCAGATATATTGCTCAGATAAGGAAACTGGATTGGAGAGGTATGCTAACTCGTGCATATCAGACATCCCCTAAGTGGCTGGACTGAAAGGTGGGCTATCTGACTGATTCTGAACCTCATTCTCTGAGCTTCATACCAACAGTTTCTAAATAGTATATGTCTTCTGCTCACTTCATTTTGTTCTCTTTTTTTTTTTCATGCTGAATGTGACCCATTAAACTAATTTCCCACTAATTTGATTCACTGGAAAATCCTGCCGTTGGCGATAGGCTTAATTAAAGAGCCGTTCAGCACTTGGGAAATGCTTTTATGTGTCGTTCTCTCATCTTATTTTTGCATCACCATTTTGAAGTCCATGGGGGGAAGATTGAAAGGGAAAGGTGGAAAGGCACAGCCAGGGTCTCCCAGCTAGTACATTATAGAATTAGAACCAAAGTCCAGACTCTGGCTCATACTCAAGAAATAGTCACTTACACACAGATGCAAGACATGGACTTCCTTCTCCTGGGCTATTACATAGGGTCCAGCCTAACTCTTTCCCTGAAAATGTCCAGTCCCACCACACTCCCAGACCAACCAACTCTGTACACATCAGACAAATATATGCACAAATGCAAACATTCACATTCTCTATGCAGATTCACACACACACACACACACACACACACACACACACACACACATTTGTTTTAGTGTAATACTTTGCTTTTGCTGAATAACTTATTTTGGAGGTCTACATGTCCTGAAGAAGGGAAAGACAGACTGAGAGTAGCACCTAGAAGTAATGCCTTATGTGTCAGAGGCAGCATATGAACTTTATTTACCACTACAGCACAAGGTATGCGGGGAAATCCTCCATGAGCTCAAGAGAAAACAGACAGTTAAAGACACTCAACTTACTTCCCACATTCCTTCCTTCCCAAATTTCATGTGTTTTTCTAAATCTTCTGAGAGTCCATCAGGCCCCACTTGCTCATACACCACATGAGGGCGCTGTGTTTAGCAGACAGCTGTCTCAAAGGACTAGGCTGGACAGCTGCATGGTGAGAGGCTGGCTGGTCTCAAAGGACTAGGCTGGACGGCCACGTGGTGAGAGGCGGGCTGGAACACCTAGTCACCAGGATCCCTACAGTGCTGTTTTTTATTTACAGTCTTGTTCCCTCTGCACTGGTGCCCAGGCCAAGTTGGGCCTTTGTGCAGTCTCCTCCCCTCCTGGGGTCGGTAGTGCTCCCTCTCTTGGCTCCTCACTCTCACTGCAAGCTTGACATCGCCAAGGACAAGCATGGCAGGCGCACTTCCAGTCTCTACCCAGTGCACTGTCTCTACTGTGCTCTGTCTCCTCTGACACTTTCTTCTTTCTTTAAGGTGACATGAAGTGGACCAACATCTGGTCCAACATCTGGTCCAACATCTGGTCCACTTCCATACTTGTGCTAAAGCCAGTTCCCACCTCACAGTGGCCCCCACAGAAAGGAGTCTTGCAATCATGAATAAGGTCATACAGCGCACACGATGAAGTCATGAAAGCCAAGGCTTTAATTCACATTCACTTTGCCTGGTTCTGTTTTACTTTATTTTAGAATCACCTTCCCCTAGATCTTAAGTAAAGACCTTATTAATATGCATCTTAAAGTAAAAAGCTCAAGGGAAGGGATCTGTTTCTCAGAGTCTGCTTCAGATTTTAAAGGAAAACACGTGGCTCTGTTCACGCATTCCTTCTGAACACCATGAGGTGCATTTGAAGTAAAGGTTGACTCTCCGCATCTTCCATTCTTTCTTCAAAAATTTTTCCTGTAACAAACCAATTTTGATCTATAAATTTGCTCTTCTCTCTAACCCAATGCTCCTTCTCCTATTTTTCTTACCCACAAAAACAATTTAGCTTTCCCTGTTAGTAAATCACTGATTCTTCTTACTGATGAAAGATACAAAATTCAAACACCTGAACAGGAATCCCAATGTCTAGCAGAAAGCACTGTTGAAATAACAACCAAAAAAGAACAACCATTGCATACCCTGCATGCTCATTGGTTTGTTCATTTGCTGGAAGGCGTGCATCCTGCTGAGTTATGGGACTGCAAAGTAAACAATGATGAATTATAACCTGGCATCAAGAACTCAACGGCTTCATCTTCTAAAGAAAACTAAAGAATTTAATAACATACCCTCCCAAAATACCCTCTGAAATGCTGGACAAATACTAACATACCCAAACACAATCATTTCCCATTCTGGTGGGACCAAAACCAAAACAAACACAGCTAAGAGATAAGAGTGAAGAAAGAATTATTACCTGGAGAAGGATGGGTGAGCTCTGGCTAGTTTTGTCAACTTGATACAGCCTAGAGTCCTGCAAGAGGTGTTTCCCAGATCAGAACTGGCCGGTTAGCATGTCTTTGGGGGATTGTCTTGATTGCTAATTGATACAGAGGGTCCAGCCCACTCTGTGTGGCATCTCTCCCTGGGCAGATGGTCCTGGGCTGCATGAAAGCCTGCAAAGCGTGAGTTTGAGTAATCCAGAAAACCATGTTCCTCCATGGTTTCTCCTTCAAGTTCCTGGTTGAATTCCTGCCCTGACTTCTCTCAAGGTTGGGCACTATCTGTAAAGTGAAATAAACTCTTTTGTTCCCTAAATTGATTTTGGTTGTGGGATTTGTTACAGAAATAGAAAATATACTAAAATATGGGGAACTTCTAAAGTAGTATCCTTCTTAAATAAATCAGGTGTTCAGATAATGTTCTGGAAGTCTATGTACATTCATGTGGAAATGCACATCTCTGGGGATGCTCAATTTAAGCTCATGGCTCAAGAAGGAAAGATGGGACACTCAATTGTGCCACATTCAGGATTTAATGCTGTGAGTGTTCACCAAGTGTTCCAATAGTAGCTTGTGCTACTATTAGAGGGTTGTAGAACCTTTAAAATATGGATCTTAGTAAGAGGAAGTTAGGTCATTTTCAGTGTAGCCTTAAAGCAAACATTGGGCCCTTGGGCCCTTCTCTTCTCTATTTCCTCCCTGACATCCATGAGGTTAGCAGTGCCTCCCATTATGGTGAACTGCATCAGACAGTAGGAAGATTGGCCTTGGAGTAAAACCTCTGCAACTATGAGCCAAATTAAACTTTCTTCCTTATAACTTAATTATCACATGCATTTTATCACAGTGCCAGAAAGCTGAAAACCACACTACACAGTACCTAATGTAAAATGACCATCAATGACCCAAAGTGTAATAGAATGATTACTTGTCTTAAAATACATATTAAACTGTTAATACATATTTGTAGGAACTTGAAATGTTTGCTTTCCTAGGGATTGAACCCAGGGTCTCACCCATGCTAGAACAGCACTCTACCATTGAGCTACATTGTTAATTCCTTTGTGTTAGAAAGCTGAATGTGTAGTATTATATATGTATATTCAATATATGTGCTAGTGTGTGTGTGTGTGTGTGTGTGTGTGTGTGTGAACACACATGTAGAAGCCAGAAGTCAGCATGGATAATCTTCATCAATCACTTTCTATCCTAATTTTTTTATGACTAGATCTCTCAGTGAACCTAGAACCAACTATTAAGATAGGCTGGCTGGCCAGTGACCTCTAGGGATCTCTTGTCCATGCTTCCTAGAACAGATGAATGCCACCACACCTGGCTTGATCTAAAACCAGGGTCTCATACTGGTTCACTGAACACTTTACAGACTGAACAATTTCCTCTATTCCAAACTTGAAATTTAACTAAAGACACAAAAAAGTTTCTGGATTTAACCTTCATCTATTAAGGTCTGTGATTTCTTTCTTCTCCTTCCCAAATTCAGTTACTCGTTATGTGGACTCCTGGTGCTGTGCATCTTTCCACTGCTGTACTTTATGATCACGGCATAACAAAAATTCCTCTAACAATTTACCCCATCAGAGAATGTTTCCCAGTGAGTAACAGCTTATCCTAGCTCCTGTAAATGCCCCTGCCTCCAGGTGCTACAAGAACAATCCTCTGTGCTTCTGTGCTGTCTGCAATCAGTGTGCTCATCCCTCCTAGCCTCTGGACCCTCTGTGATGACCTCCCCTAGAATAGCATAGCATTGCTGACTTCACTTAACACTTTCTTTCGATGAAATTTATTAACAGAAGAATCCAGTCAGCCCTCTGTATCCATTGGCTCCATATTTGCAGACTCCACCCACAGGAGGTCAAAAAATCAGGTACAAAAATTGTATCTGCTCTGAAGTTAAAGCAGTGTTTTTCCTGCCATGATTTCCTACTGATACCGGAAAACTGTCTCTTTAGTATTTGTATGTGGTAGCAAAAGTCATCAGATGGCTTCAGTTACACAGGAACACATATATAGCTTAAATGCAAATACTATACTATTGTAACACAGGGAACCTTGCCACCTGTATTTTGGTATCATCTGGTATCCTAGAATCAACCCTTATGGTATAGAATGTTGACTTTAGGAGCAGATGGTGCATGACCTTTCACACTCTCTTCTCCCTATTTATCTCCCTCAACTTCAAAACATAAAGCAAAATTAAACTTGTTCAGTTTTTCTGCTTAATATAATAACATAACTGACTTACAATCACCATGTTCTTGACTTTCAGTGATGTACGAACAATATTCCAACTCACTGTGTTCAAATCAACAAAGTAATATAGAGGACAATCCCAGCATAAGGGGTAGGAGAACGAAGTTCTGAGGCCAGGCCCTAGGTCTTTGCTAGATATGAGCTTGGGAGGTTCATTTGTTGTTCAGTACCAGACTTCCTTAAAACTTGTGAGCAGGGCTGTCTGCTTATAGAAGGTTTATGGAAAACATGATCTGAAAGATCTGACAAAAGCTTCCTGAACTTCTTTAGAGCACTATTCAAATACAAAGTCATATTATTGTGGCAGCATTTTAAAAGAAAGAAAGTATGAGCCTTGTTCTGCCCAGAGCACAGAAATTTCTTGCAAAATGTAAGATCCATGCAAACAACGGAACACAATTATTAATAGTCTAAACAAATAAAAAACATTGGGTTTGATGTTGAACAAACAGAGAAGGTGTCTTTGTCTTCAAACACTCTGTTTTTCATAAACCCTGTATCAGTCTCTCTCTGCCTTCACTCCATCCTTACATACTCTTCAGTCACAAGGCCACTTACAAGCACAAGTGCCTATGTGAGTTTGCCTTCCCCTCCTCCACCCAACTCCTGGTGTCATATGGATTTCTTCATTGTGGTTCTTTATATGTTCTTTCTATGGAATCCAGCCTGTTCTTCTGTTTTATTTTGCTTTGTTTTTCCAGAGAGAGAGAGAGAGAGACTGAGTGTGTGTGAATGCACAAGGTGGGTGCCAGTGTGTCCCATGGAACATGTGTGGAGGTCAAAGGACAGTTATGTAGAACCAGCTTTCTCCTTCCAAAATTACAAAGGTTCCTGAGTTTGAATCCAAGTCACTAGGCCTACAAAGCAAATGCCTTTACCAGCTGAACCTTCTCTCTGGTCCTTTTATGCATGTTTTGGCAATTTGATACATATAAACAATTTTCATGATGATATTTACAGACCCTCATATCCCTCTTTTATTCTCCTCAGCCTATTCCTTATAGATAGTTAACTTCCATGCCTCCAAGGTCAAGGAACATATGTGCCCTTCACTATTGGAATTTACTCTAACAGTGTCGCTCTTCATACTACAGCTGGGAGCATACCAAAGTCTTGTGGATCAAGTCTTCTATTAGTTCCATAGCTTTGTAGTCTGTGCTCTACTGTCACAATTGTCCCTACAAGACATGTGCCAGTAGATAAGCAGTATACTGGCCTCCCCCACCAGAGACACACCCTAAGAAATTGCAATATCTTGTCTAGATGGGCTTAGATCTCTGTGAAGTCACTGGAGAGAAATTGACAGATAGATTTGCAGGAATATTTCAGAATTCTTCCTGAAAACTGCTAAATCCAGCACTTCATTATATAGATCCTGACAGATCTCAGAACTGATAAAAACCTAGAACCTTCCATCTGAGTGGCTATCTCTCTCTCTCTCTCTCTCTCTCTCCCTCTCTCTCTCTCAGTCAAGTGTGATTGGCTGATGTTTGATAACCCCTTCTTCTTGAAGCACCAAGATCTATAAAGATCCGTAAGTTATCATTGCATACCCTTTAATAGCACACTACCCTGAATGATTGTCACACCAGTCTCATTGCTCTTTGCAGTAACTGCATCCACTTTGCCTTTGACACTCAGGCAGTTAGCATGTCCCATTTGGGTTGGGATATCCAGGTCTCCTGCTTCATCAACTGTTCCTTATGAGAAGACATACATGTAGCATGTAGCATGCATGGATCTGTTCTGAGTCCTATAGATTAGATGCTGAGACGGGTGGGTTGAACAGTATCAATTCATTTGAAAATTGACCAGATAAAATCATCTAGGGACAAACTCAACCACAGGGAGCAAACATATACAACTGCATGTACATACTATGTAGTTGGCTACAGGTAAATATAATTGGGTATGCAGACTTCAGAGGTACACCTTTGGAGAAGTGGGGCAAATGCATAGTGTGTGAGAGATATAACTACACCAACAACCTCCACTTTGCGTAAGTCAAGACTTGGTCTCATTAGACCCCAGTCACAGAGCTTCAGGTTGTAGGTGAATCAATGTGAACATTCCCTGGGGAAATTTGTCAACTGAGAAGCCATAAAGAGACAATGTGGGTTTTTCAGTAATGAGGGAGACTAAGGACTACTAAGTTTTGTTGAGTTAGTCTGGGCTCATGGAGGGCTAGCTACTGTCACAACATTTGGAACAAGAAAAAGGTCTTCAGACAGAATGACACCAGTGGGGTGTTCAATCTAAGTAGGTTGACAGTTGACATAAGATGCCACCATAGTCCTATCTTGCAACTGAGGCTGATAAAATCTTTAATGTCCCTGCAACATCACAATCTGTTAGGAAAACAGATGTTAGAAAAAGAGACAATGCCTTTTAAAATACAGGTTTTTGTAAGAACATTTTTTTCATAAATTTTTCAATTCACAATTTGAAATCCCCATAGGATTCAGGAGAGTTGGCTAGATCACGAGTGAAGCTGAGAGAGAGAGAGAGAGAGAGAGAGAGAGAGAGAGAGAGAGAACTGGAAACAAGAACATGCCCTCTCCTGAGCTGCTAGGTTGCCAAAGAACTCACAGTCAGCCTTCTTGATCCCCACAAGAATAGGTGTGTGCCTCATCATACTTATCACACATCTCAGTCCACCGGGGAACTATTCCCACAAACCCATGGTGGCAAGTGTGTTAGGCCTGGGGAGTGGTTGCCTGAGCCCATCTCTCAGGTACCATGTGAACAATGACAATTTGCTAAAAAATGTTGTTGAACCAAAGTCAAAACTTGTTGAGAGAATCTTGGTCCACAGCTCCTCCCTGTCTCATCTAGCACCTTATGACCCTGGAAACAGAAATCATCTGGTTAAAAAAAAAAATGGGTTTGCCCAGTTTTTAAGTGACATATAATCCCTGGATAACTTACCTCAAGAATTCAGATAACAAACCGAAGCCCCTGGTTCCAGTTGGAACAGAGAGCTGTGATGTGAAGATGCCCAAAGCTACCCCTTGGTACTCTTCCTACTTGACTATTGGGATGCAGGTATCACTCACTAGGCAGTGGTCTTCACCTGAACAAAATATTGTCAGCACCTAAAGAGAATATGATTCTACAGGATACTTTGTATACCAGGGGCTGGTGAAGATGGTCTGTCCTGGTTAGCTAACTTCTCTGTTGCTATGATTTAAACACTGCCCAAAACCTACTTGGGAAGGAAATGGTTTACTTGGCTTACACTTCTATGTCATAACCTATCATTGAGGGTATCCAGGACATGATCCACCATGCACACACAGTACAATGAGCTGGGCCCTCCCATATCAATCAGTAATTAAGAAAGATGCCCCACAGGCTTTCCTACAGACCAATCTGATGGAAGTATTTTCTCAGTTGAGGTTCCCTCTTCCCCATGATTCTAGCATTTGTCAAGCTGACAAAACCTACCCAGCACAGTGTCCTAATAGAGGTCCTAGTTGGGGGAAAGGCAAGCCAGACATAGGCACATGTTTATGATGATGATAAAGATACTGCAGAAAAGAGTCACGAAGTGCTCTGAGAATAGAGTGGTGAATAACAAGTTGTTGGCAGACATTTAAAACAAGCTCAGAAGCAGCGATATTGCAGCCAGACTTGATAGCTGCTTATATCATTGTCAAAGGGAATAACATGTCAGCACATACATACAAATGAGCTCCATGCAGTTGGAGGAAAGAAAACTATTGGTGATCCTATTACTTTACACCATAGCTTTTCTTCTTCCCTTTATTTTCACCACTCACCATCAACCCATCAAACAGCAGCTTAGATATGAAGTCACTTTGCATGGTTTTGCTCTTGTAACTCAAGGTAAGTTACTTGAGGAAGTAATTCACCTCTGTTTGTAGAGGTTTGTCTTTGATTTTTCTCACACCTCCCTATATGATGCTCACCATCCAAAAGGGCGCTGTCTAGGGGCTGTGAGGCTTATTCAATGAACTGGTCCTCTGACCTCCAACAGTAAGTCATTTCCACAGAGCTCTAGAGGAGCAAGTCATGTGTTAATTTGCTCCAGGGTTTTGTGCAGGCTGCTCATTGTCTTTCAGACTAGGACATCTGAATAGTCATTCCCTGTGCACCATGCAAGTAATTGCTCTCCTTCAATTTCCCTGTGGGATACCTAAGCACCCATGGATGCCCAGCACTTGCCTGAAGGCCACAGAAATAGAAAAAAAAAAGACAAAGAAAAAACACTCCACTATTCCAGGATACAACCTTTAAATCTTCAAACCAAGATGGGCAGAAGCCAGGCAAATGCTCTGAAAATTATGGTTGGGTTTGATCAGCCACTGTTTGGGAACATATTGTATTCATCAGGCATTATTCTAAGTAAGGAGACAACATCCTTGAGTAAAGCACCTTAAGGATCCCTTAAGGAGATTACATTATTATGGCAAAGAACAATGAATGACGTTAACATGAAGGACGGAACTCAGGGTCAGTGGGTGTGGTGCTGTGGCCAGGAGGAAAATGGGGAACAGATGAGGGGTACAAGGATAAAACAGATGCTAATAAGTTGGGAATGCCAAGTGCCACATGTGATTCAGATCTCAGGGAGAAGAAAGGCTGTCCTGCAAATGGGGTGACTATGGGGTGATGCAGGTACAGAGCCAGCTGGCAGGGACCCACGCTTGCCCATTTGGCTTTTTCCACAGGATTATATATATATATATATGTATATATATATATATATGAAAAAATATACTGTCTTCTCTTGTTACTTCTAAGAGAGCTGACACATTAAGGCAGAAATACAAGCCTCCTTGAAGACACTCACCCCTGCTCTCCTGTTCCTCCAGCTTGGACAAACACAAATAGAAAGCACTCTGTTTTCAACAGGCTTCAGTTTCTACACATACTGCGTCTTTTTGCTGGCCCAGAGGACTACTGTATCTCTACATGAAGCCTGCCTCACAGAGAACATCCTGGGCATGGCCAGTTCTTTAAGTACTTCTAATAAGTCTTTGTTAACCTCCAGTGTTGACTAGTTTTCCAAGGGCAGGAACTGTGACAGCTTCATTAATCAACTGTCCCAAGGGTCTAGTCTGACCAATGCTTTGGAGTATATATTTGTTTAAAATCGGTCAGCCCAGAGCTGGAAAGTGGTAGCAGGCCACTCTAAACCAGAGACCTTTGAGATACCCACCATACAAGAAGAGGGAAGAATGTACACAGTTTCCAGTGACTGGACCCAGGGTGCTAATAAGTGACAATTAGGCTAAAATTTATTCAGGCTTGACTGCAAGGACTTTAAAGGAGCCGTAAGGAGGGTAATTGCTCTACCAAACCTAATCTAAACACCCCACCACTTGCCCTTGACCTTGGAGAGGAAAAGGTGGCCTTGTAAAGAGGACATCTTAGGAAATGTTCATATTCAGATGAAACTGTATCCCTCATCCCTGCATGTTGAGAGGGAAGAGTACACTCCAGACCCTAAACAGGAAGTCAGTGTAGGCATGGGCCCTGTGTACCCACACTGATGGAGGAAGAACCTGTGTGAAAAGAAGGGCTTGGTGCTGATGCTGAACTATTTGCACAGTTGGGAAGATGCACTGTGAAGAGGCATCACATCCATAGCAAAAAGCAGAGGGAGAATAAGCCCGTGGATCTTCGCTTGCCTGTGCTCAGCTACCTTTCTCCTCTCTGACGCTGTTTGGGACATTGTGCCTAGGAAACAGTGCCAACCACAACAGACTGGGTCTTCCAACATAATTTAATCACCAAGCAGTCCCCCAAAGGCATGTCTGCAGACCAGCCTGATCTATTCAATTCTCACTAAGACTGCTTTCCTAGGCAGTTCTAGGTTGTGTCCAATTGATAGTTAAAACCAATTGCCCAGCATCCATGGAGTGATCCACAGATGATAAATTATTGGGGGAGAAACCTGCTTGTATACTGAATGTGTGTAGATTTCCTTTCTTCTCATTACTCTCTGAGAAATACAGTATAACAGCTGTTGTATAGTACTTACATAGTATTAGGGATTACAAGTGATCTAGGGAATGTTCAAATCCTATAGGAAGATCTATGTACATTCTACACAAACATGTCATTTTACATAGGATACTTAAATATGCAGATTTTGGTACTCATAGTGGGTTCTAAGACCCAGACCTCAAGGATGCTGAGAGAAGACTGTATATCTACATATAAGTTTACCTTTTCTTTTATGGAAATAGATAACCAAATTAACTAATCAAGGGCCTAACCCTTGAAACAGTTCCCTTTACTACTACCCATAAAAAATAACCCCAAAACTGGATCTAGGTTAGCCTAGCAACATACCAGGTGGTTTGATTTGAACTATGACCAAAAAATGTATGTTAAAGTCCCATCAACCTCCAATGCTTACGAAAGTAGCCATATTTGGAAATACAACCTTTGATAACATAATTGTTAGGATGAGGTTGAAGTGTGGTACTCTACCGTGACAGTTGTCATTACAGGAAGGGCAAGTTGGGCAAGTTAGTACATGTGCATAAGGAAGATGGCATCAAAAAATTGGGGAATGGATGACCAGTGGGGTTGGGATTACAACCATGTGTCTACTAGAGGAAGAATGTCAGGGATGGGAGTAAACAAAGGAAGCCTGAACATCATGAGGAAAAATGTGGCCCTGCTGAGCTCTTGGCTTTATGCTTCTAGCCTCCAGAGATATGAAAGAATATGAAGGCATGATCATGGTTCACCCCATAAGGTGGTGTTATGTTCAGAGGACTGGGGAGAGAAAGGTAATGAGACCATGACCATGGCCCAGCACCAAGTACTACTCTCCTCTCAGCACTGAGTGTGGCCAGCCCCACAGCTTTCAGTTGAAATGTACTCCCTCCTGCTTATTCTGCTCGAATCTGATCCGGATGAACCTCTCAAAGGAGACAAATGTTAGTGGTCACATCCTCCTTTATTTTGGCTCACTGGGATCAATAACACAGTTCTTAAGGTGGACTAGTGTCTTATGTCTCAAGTTTAATCTGATGCCAGAATAAAAAAGGGAAAGCTGGTCTTCCAATGGGGAGCACTTGGGAGTCAGGAGGGCAGACCTTTCCCATGGGTCTGTGTTGTAGCTCCTTTCCAAAACTAAGACTCCACTATCCCCATTCTACACACATTAAGGTAATGATGTCTCCTACACCTCCTTGGGAAATTTGGCAGTAATGCATTCTCGGGTTCACATCATAAACATTTCCTGGTTTCTATTCCTCTCTTCCTGAGATTTCTGACTTTCTCCTCAAACCAGTGTGATAGAACTTTTACTATCTTTTTCTTTCCTACTGCCATGTTGAAGTTCAGGCTTCAGCAACAGGTACCAGAGAAGCCTTAAGAACAGCTCCACTTGTCTCAGTAAATGGAAAAAAACCCTTCCTCAAAGTACATGCTCCTCTGAATTATCCCAAAGTCACCTCCATATTCTGTCCCCTGTGACTAACACCGTGAGTTCCAATCCCAATGGCGGCATCTACTGAAAGCTAACCAGGCTCCCCAGGACCTGTTTCACTTGACCTAATTCTTCTCTCTTATGGGGAGACCAACATTTGAGGTAAGTAGACATCAGAATGTGACTCTCCTTTTAAGTGGCATCATTGAGTGTTTTCAGGAAAGGGAAGGTTCTTTCCTTCTGGTGACATGAAGTCTGCTTCCATGAAGAGGAAGGGTTCTGGGGAATTAGATGCACACAGTTGCTAGATTCACCCTTCATATAGCACTAGGGCAGTTCCAGGAGCTTCTCAGACTTGACTTTGATATACGGACCTTTGAATTCTATGTGTTTTTGCTTTCCTCGGGTATCTTATGCTTTTTGTCAGACACTGAGTCTAAGGTTTCAGTATAGTACATCCTTGGGCTTAAGGATACAATCTTTTACAAAGGCAATGTTAGGGCTCTCTCCATTTTTTGTTATTTTCTGTACAAAATTCTTTAAATATATCAAAAACCACTCTGCAGATCCTGTGATGATTATTGCTTGATTACTTCACAATGTACTACAGAGAGTCATTCTCCCCAAGACTTGTCACCTCAGTATGGTATAAACTGATGACATGACCACTCCATGGTATGATTAAGGGGAAGTTTTTATTGTAAATATGAGAGAGATAGAACGGAAAGAGGCATCTGGAAGAGTCCAAAGCAGATTTTTTAAAAAGTGGGCTGAACATGGCAGCAGACTGGATATGGCCAGTGCTCTCTGCGAGTTAGGGGAGAACAGCAGGGGCAAAGAACGGAGAAAAAAGAGCAGAATGTAGAGTGAACATAGTGAGGATATCAGGGTTATAAGGAGAATGAGTAGCTGGGGGAAGGAAAGCCTGTAAGCTGGAGAAGTTTAGGGTAGAGGAGGTGAGAAGGGTCAGGATGCCAGCATGGACTTTGAGATATGTAACAGGTACTTGTAATGCGGAGGGAGCCTAGAGGCCAGCATGACTTTGATATGCTGATAGGTACCATATTTAGCCAGGTGGCCCTTCTGCCAGAGGTAAGGGAAAATGATTCATTTTGATAGACGCGAACCCATTTCAGAAGTTCCTGAGAAATGTTGGCGTCTATCTAACCACCAGAAATCTTCCTATAGTCCAGCTTGAGTTCATTTCTGGATATTTGGACTGCCTTTTGGTGTTTTGGAGGTGTGGTGTTTCCTTTGGACCTGACATGTATTGCAGAAGAGAATTAGATAATGGTGCTCCACTGCAGAACCACTGCTGTAAGTACTGCTTTTGAATAATAAACAACCCAACCCTTCTGCTTTCAGCAGCTTCCTTTCTAGAACACTTTAGGTTCCTTGGGAAATAAACATGAGGCAAAACTTAAAAGTCAGTACTGTATTTGGATGCATAATCTCAAAGATTAAAAGTGGGAGGGGTGGGGAACAAGGTGGGAAGGAAACACAGGACAAACTACTTAGCACTTTCCAAGAAACAGTGCTAGTGTTGAAGGCATATGGGATGTTTTCAGATGAATTCCTTAGGCAGCCCACACTTGGGACAGTCCACAAGAGAGAAGAATGCACATCTGCTAGCTCCTCTTACCTGTTTGATATTGACTTTTAGACATGGAAATCTGCCCTTTTTATGTTCCATTTGTGTTTCTTCTGTCACTTAGCACAGCATGAAGCAGAGATCTCACCATGTCTGTTCACTTACCAGGGGCTGGAAGTGGGAGAAGACAAAGAACTCACCCTTGCACTTGTAGATGTGACCACAAGTGCCCAGTGCATTCAGTCTTGGCAATGGATGCAAGATGGAGCAAGTGTCCAAGGACCAAGAGAGGGCTGAGTTGATCATAGTCTCAGCCAATGTTCCGCATCTTTTCCTAGCTGTAGTAAAGGAGGAGGTATACAAAAAGAGATATTAGTACCAGGTTCCACCATCTATTACCATGTAACTTGATCCTGCATCTCTGTTTGCAAGGATCTTCAGGAAAGTGTAAGCCATGAAACCACTATGCAATAGAATGAGTCTGTTTTCACGATAGAGCAATGTGAAGCACAGAGAAAACATTCACAGAGAAAATATCCGACTGACACGAGTTTGATAGTCCAGAAACTAGATTTTGAAGACTGTGAAAATATGGGGCCTTTTGGACTCAGAGCCACTGCAGGACTTTGTAGAATAGCTGGATACTGAATGAAGGAAGATTCAGTCAGCTGTGGCTCAACCTTAAAGGGTTTGTGATGCCACCTACATACAGATTCCAGGTGGTGCCACTGTAGCCATTTGTCTGTGCCACAGACCAGAGACTTCCTAAGCCCAGCCCACACCATGGCCCAGCAGTGACAGGAGAAGCTGTTCTCAACTAAGTCCTAGTTATCCTAAAGTTACCTTGAGAAAACTGATTTCTGTGATACTCAAACATTCCATTTCTGTCTGAGGCTCCAGTTCTGATACTCTGAGAATGTTGGCAATCACATTTAAGTAAAGATTAAAGAAAAATGAAAAATAATTTGAGCCAATTATCTCTCTGGGTCCAATCATACCTCTCAGATCTCATTAAGCTTCTTATTGTGCCAGCTAGTAATAGGATTCTTCCCACTGCCTGCAACACTGCTGGATTCGAATTAACTGGTCTTGTTCAAAGAATGGATCGTTACTTTATTAGTTTCATTAGTACAAATTACATAGTGTTGTAATTTATACTCTGAAAGCTGCTGTAGGTATTATGAGAATAAATTTGATCAAAGGAAAATACAGTACACTCAACACTATTTCCTCTGTAGGAGTGGCTAAAAGAATTGACATCTTTAATAACTTCAAGAATATGCTGACTTCATTTCTGAAAGAAGCCAGTGCAGACAGTCTTCGCAATAGGAAGTAGTTCATCTTTGTTCAGGTCCACTAGCTAGATGTTGATGGCTTTCATTTATTTTAGCATGAAACCTCACCTTCTACTGGATGTGAAGGCACTTTCCTTGTCCAACTGTATTTCTCTGCATATTTGGCCCAGATATTGCAATGTCTAAAAGGCTGAAGTACATCCCCTACTCTTTAATTAAATTTCCTCGCTTTATGGCCCACTTTTAAATAGGCTGGATTGGGTGACCCAAGTTTAACTACCCCACATATAAGGCTTTACCCCTAGCGGCTCTTGGATAATTGCTGTCAGGCTCATAGTGATCTTTTTCTAAATTTGGGAGGAAGGGTTCAATTTTTTAGTTAATCATCATAATCTTACATTTAATATATATTTCTCATGGATGGATGGAGATGACTATGCATGTATTTTTCCCATGGGGAGACTGGCATGGATAAGTTTCTCTTTTAGATTTTAGACAGAAATATCAGAGTGATGAACTCATTGAAGCTAAGTTCATTGTGGATGAAGGAGAGGCTCATGTGGCCCCACCTCTCTCTGATGTACTACTGAGAGTCAATGATTGCTATGAGAGAAGACATCGCTTCTCTCCAACGGTTATAGCCACACTGGTAGGTTTCCCACTCTCAAGTAAATAATAATCCCCATGATTGCTCATGAAAGCAATGCTAGTAAAACTCATGGGCTGCAAAAAATATATACATGAAAGTAGGAGAGGATTTTTTGGGAAGAAGAAAGATTTTAGTAGAGAGGGAGGGGTGACATTACAGTGCCCACTCTCCTCTCTACTCAGGTATCAGGATTTCTAATATCCTGAGGAGACTACTGAAATTGTCCTGTATACCTCTAATGTCATAGACACAATAGTATAATGAATGACAACAAAGCCTACGGAAAGGAACAGTATAAAAGAAAACATACACGTCTATGAAAACAAACAGGCACACCTGAATTAATGGATGTGAACACCTTCATTAAATGTTCCTGTGTGCTTGTGTGCCTGCATGCATACTAGTGAGTACAAAAATCCTAGAATCTCACTAAATGTGAATATTAAAGACCCAGTTACATGATCCCTAAAAGTGTTCACTTTATAAAAAGATGTATTATTTAAAAGGAAAATAAATTTAAGGTGATAACATATAAATAATAAACTTGAGAAGGCTGGAGAAGTTTTATGCTCATACTGATAAAGTAAAAATAGCAAAAAGAGCTGTCAAATACAAACCTGATGGTTTCCAACCACTCATAACTCCAATTCCAGAGAATATGATGCCCTCTTCTCACTTTCATAGGCACCAAGCACACACTTGATGCACATGATTACATACAAACAAAACACTCATACACATAAAATATAAATAAATAAATACATCTTATTGTAAATAATCAGGCTGAAAAGACTGAGGCAAATCAAATGAATAGGGGCTTACTGAAAGTGTTTGTCGTCCACAGTTAATTAAGAAAGCCTACAAAGCAAAATAAAAAACCCTACTGAGTTTGAAAATGACAGAGTTTTGTAAGGAAGGAAAACAAACCAGGCGTACCATGCAGTCACACCATTGTACATCAGGAGGTATCTGATTTCCAAGGCATAGGATAAAGAAGTTATCTCATCTCCAGGAGTTTGGAAAACATATGCTAATATTTGGGATGGAAGAGAGGCTAACATTTTCATTCCAAAAGGGTAGAAAGCTGACAGAGACAACTTTGGATCTGTGCAGATAGGTCCCTTGAGTCTGATCACTCACAGGTACATGAAAGAAAAACCCCAACAGTGAGCAAGAACAGTAAGAAGGATGAAGCTGAAAAATTCCCCGGACTCACATGTGACTCCAACTACAAAGGAAGAGCTTTGGCATATGGTGTAGATTTCAGGACACACTGACTAAAGTTCTTTAGTCTAACTGGACCGAAAAACTCTCCCTGGACTGAGGATCCTGGGGACTTTCTCCAGGCTCACAAGCACACCTTGAGAGGGCACTGAGTCAATCAAGTACAGGTCAGAGTCAACTCTGACAGCATGTTAATAAAACACAGCCAATGAACAGACAGCATAAAGTTCTCTGTCTGCTATCCAATCAAAATTTATGAGGCATGCAAAGATGTGGGGTAATATAACTCATTGACAGTTATAAGTCAATGTATAGAAAGAGACCTATAAAATGACAAGGAGGGGAGACCCCAAAGAACACAAAAACCACTAATTAACCAAGCTCCATATGCTCAAGAACATTGAAATGAATATGAATATCCCTCGGAGACAAATTTTAAAACAGAATGGAACCTGTAGACAAGCACTGTGTCAGAAGAAAATGCATGTTGGCTGCAGCAAACAAAAATCAAGGCCCTGAACAAATGACCTGGCAAACTGGGAGACATGATCTCCAAGAGGATTGGAGATCCAAATGAGGCACAGAAATAAATGAAGGTAAGAAACAATGAGTGACTCAGTCTCTGTAAGCCTCTAGGGGCCTAGACTAGTTGGTTCTGTTGATCTTCATGTGTTGATCTTGATCCCACCGGGTCTCTCTATTCCTCCTCCCTCTCTTATATAGGGCTTCCAGAGCTCCACATAATGTTTGACTGTGTGTCTTAATTTTTGCTTTGTTATTCTGCTGGATGGAATTTCTTGTAGGATAGTTATGCTAGGTTCCTGTTCCTTTGGGTCTGTGGGTTATAAGATTGTTGTCCTGTATTATATGGCTAAAATCCAGTTAAAAGTAAATATATGCCATGTGTATCTTTCTGGGTCTGGGATAGCTCACTCAGGATGAGCTTTTCTAGTTCCATACATTTGGTTGCAAATTGCATGATTTCCTTGTTTCTGATGGCTGAGTAGTATTCCATTGTATAAATGTACCACAATTTTTTATCCATTCTTCAGTTGAAGGGCATCTAGATTGTTTCCAGTTTCTAGCTATTACAAATAAAGCTGCTATGAACATGGTTGAGCCAATGTCCTTGCAGAATGGTGAAGAATCTTTTGGGCATATGCCCAGGAGTGGGATGCCTGGGTCTTGAGTTAGAGCTATTCCTAGTTTTCTGAGATATCTCCAGACTGCTTTCCAAAGTGGTTGCACAAGCCTGCACTCCCACCAGCAATGGAGGAGTGTTCCCCTTTCACCACATGCTCGCCAGCATGTGCTATTACTTGAGTTTTTGATCTTAGCCATTCTGACAGGTTGAGATGATATCTCAGAGTCAAAAGATGTTGAGCATTTCTTCAAGTGTCTCTCAGCCTTTACAGATTCCTCCTTTGTGAATTCTTGGTTTAGCTCTGAACCCCATTTTTTGATCAGATTATTTGTTTTCTTTTTGTTTAATATATCTTGAGTTCTTTATATATTTTGGATATTAGCCCTCTGTCAGATGTGGGATTGATGAAGATCTTTTCCCAATCTAAAAAAAAAAAAAAAAAAAGAAAGAGAAAAGTTTAGACTGGACCTAGTCCCCCTTCCATACAAATGTAGATGATGGGCAACTTTGTCATCATACATATACCTTAGCGAGAGGAAGGAGGCAGACCCAGTGATAGACTTTGCTACCTTTTAGTGAGACACTTTACCTTAACTGAGCTGTCATGTTGGGCCCCAGAGCAAGAGGAAGCTCTTAGTCCTCATGCGACTGATGAACTGAGGGAGGTTGATATTTGGGGCTCCATATCACACTGGAGGAGAAGAATTGATGGGAGAGGGAGTAGAAGGTTGGAGGGTGGGACTGGGAGGGGAAGAGGGATAGGGCTGTGATCAAGATGTAACTTGAATTAATAAATAAATGTATTTTAAAAAGAAAAAGAAACGAATGAGTCATCAGCCACTTCTGTGCCCACAGCACATCCTCCAACATACACACAAAGGACAGAGGGATAGAAATTCAATAAACAACGCCAAGATATTTCCAAGATGGAGAGGTACCTCTACTGATAGAGTGGCTTGTCTAGAGAACCTAAAGCTCTAGGTTCAATCCCAGAACTAGATAAAACTGAGTGGACAGTGCACACCTGTGCACCCAACACTAGGCAGGTAGAAACAGCAGGTTCAAAAGCTCAAAGTCATCCTTGACTCCCTACTGAGCTTCAGGCCAGCCCAGGATGCATGGCGTTGTCTTAAAATATATATATATATATATATATCAAGAAGCGTTCTAAATCCCAAACAAAATAAACACAAAAATCTTTCACAGGGTCCATAATCACAGTGGTAAACTCTGATCACTTAAATAGTACTGAGTACACCACACCTCACATAGAAATCACCCCCCAGGCACCATGAGCCAGTTGCCAAGAGTGAATGGAAAAGAGGTGATAGCACACAAGTAAAAGATGAACAGGCAGGTATGCATGAGAAAGTGTGAGAGCAAAAGACGCAAACAATATTTTACAGAGAAAGGAAAGTAAAAGAAACAACGTATTTTTGAGGCGCACAATGATTTTAATAGTAGTTATTAGAGTCTGGTAGAGACAAGAGAAGAGATGGGGTGACAGGAAAAGCACAGGAACAAATCATGGCTATGAGTGAGCAAGAAACAGACAGTGTGTGAAATTTCTGAAAATCAATAAATGACAGTGACTTGTTCACTATAACAAAGCTAATATTGGGAAGACTTTTCCCACTTCATGTCTGGAAAGGACAGTCTGTCATGTAAATTTTATTAATTTGTTTCTTTATTGCTTCAGGTTACATCTCCATCACAGTGTTCTCTTTCCACCCTTCCCAGTCCCACCCTCCTACCCTCTACGCCCTAACCCTTCCATCCCACTCCTCTGGGGTGGAGTGTCGCTACATAACAGTCCCCCACCCAGTTCAGCAGTCATATGAGGGCCAAGAGCCTCCTCATACACTGGGGGCCTACAAGGCAGCACCACTAGGACAAAGTGTCTCATTGACAGGAAACAAAGTCTATGTTCCTGTTCCCTTTGGTGCATTGGTTGTAGTATAGTTATCCTGTACTAAATAGCTAAAATCCAATTATAGGTGAATAGATGCCATGTGCATCCTTCTGAGTCTGGGTTAGCTCACTCAGGATGAGCTTCTCTAGTTCCATCCATTTGGCTGCAAATTGCATAATTTCATTGTTTTTGATAGCTGAGTAGTATTCCATTGTGTAGATGTACCACAGTTTTTTTATCCATTCCTTGGTTGAGGGACATCTGGGTTGTTTTCAGCTATTACAAATAAGGCTGCTATGAACATAGATGAGGAAACTTCCTTGTGATTTGGTGAGGAGTCATTTGGATGTATACCCAGAAGTGGTATGGCTGGGTCTCGAGGCAGAGCTATTCCAAGTTTTCTAAGATATCGCCAGACTGAGTTCTTTGTAAATTTTGGATATTAGCCCTCTGTCAGATGTGGGGTTCGTGAAGATTTTTTTTCCCAATCTGTAGACAGCCGTTTTGTTCTAATGACAGTGTCTTTTACCTTACAAAAGCTTTTCAGTTTCATGAGGTCCCATTTATTGATTGTTGGTCTTAGGTCCTGAGCTGTTGGTGTTCTGTTCAGGAAGTTGTCACCTGTGCCAATGAGTTCGAGGGTTTTCCCAACTTTCTCTTCTAGTAGCTCCAGCACCCAAAAGAGAATCAGTAAAGCCACAGGAATGGTAAGATCAGACCAGGCTGAAAGTGGGTGTCAAGTTAAAAGATGGCTAAGCTCTACTGAATCTAATCCCTGTGGACAGGTGGTGATGTTCAAAGTGGATTTCCCTGCCAGTGACCTTGCCCCACCTCAGAGGGATACCATGTCTTCAGTATCTACAATCCTAGAGCAGAGGGTTATTGTCCATTGTGCACTGCCTGAGTGACACAAACTACAAGGGCTCAGCACTTAGGGCCAAGAGGCACAGTGGTGCCCTGGGAGCACCTAGGAGGAGTCGCCTGGGGGTATCATGACCACGACCACAAACCTGACCCTAAGACCAGACACATGAGCATCAGGGGATCCGTAGCTCTAGCCTACAATCTGTGGTCCTCTGACCCCCTACTGAGCACACTGAGAAAACCTGCTAGATTTCAGAACCCTGCAGACTGTAATAACACATCACATCCCAATCCCTGAACTGAGTACCCAGTTGGGACACAACAGGAAGGGGTGAACTTTGGATGGCCCACTGAGATCCAGTCCCCAACACAAGGCCTCACCCAGCTTGTGTAAAGCTACAGACAACCAAGATTATATGGCCTCTACACTAAACCTCCCTCCTTGGCACCAGGTCCAGAAGACACTAAAAACAATCAGCTGAGGACAACCAGATGGCTAAAGGCCATCCAAAGGTCAAAACTGACAAATCAGGGAAATATGATTCCAACAAAATTCAGCTATGTTAATACAGCAAGTGCTGACCATTTCATCACAGCTGAAACACATGAAAATGATGACAAATCTATATTTATGACAATGATGGAGGTCTTAAAAGAAGAAAATAAATCCCTGAGAGAAATTAAAGAAATCACAATACTACAGCTTAAAGCAATGGAGAATTCTATTAGAGACCTCAAAGCTAACTCAGTCAAACAAGAGTGGGAAAGAGACAAGTCTATGAAAGATTTGTAGACAAAGACAACTAAATTGGAACAGGAAATGTATAAAACAGTTCAAGATCTCAAATTGGAAATGGAAACAATAAAGAAAACACAAACAGAGACAATCTTGTAGGTGGAAAACCAAGGAAAGAGAATAGGAACTACAGACATGAGTATCACCAATAGGATACAAGAGATGGAAGACAGAAAGAATCTCAGGCATGGAAGATTTAATTGAAGAAATCAGTACAATAACCAAAGAAAATGAGAAAGCTAAAAAAAAAAGTTCTCACCTACCACATCCAAGAAATCAAGGACTCAATGAAAAGACAGACTAAGAACTGTAGGCATAGAGGAAAGAGAAGACTCCCAACTCCAAGGTCCAGGAAACATCTTCAACAAAATCGTAGAAAAAAGTTTCCCAAACCTAAAGAAAGATGCCAGTAAAATTCCAAGAGGCTTATAGAACACCAAACAGAATAGACCAGAAAAGAAATTCCTCTTGCCACATAATAATTGAAACTCCAAATGTACAGAACAAAGAAAGAATATTAAAAGCTGTAAGAGTAAAAGATCAAGTAACATATAATGGTAGACTCATCAGAATTATATGTGACTTCTCAGAAACATTAAAATCCAGAAGGGCCTGAGTAGATGTCCTACAAGTGCTAAGAGAACATAGGTGCCATCCCAGACTAACCCAGCAAAACTTTCTATCACCATAGACAGGCAAAACAAGATATTCCATGACAAAACCAAATTTAAACAATATCTATCCACAAATCCAGCTCTACAGAAGATTGTTGAATGAAAATCCCAACCCAGAGAAGATATCTGCACCCAAGAAAACAGAGGAAGCAAAAAACCTCATTGCAGCTAAATCAAAAGAAACACACTACCACCACCTACATCAAAATAACAGGAAGTAACAACCTATGGACATTGAACTTGAACTTTTAATTACTTGTTTTTCAAAATTCTTTCTTATCTATTTATGTATTTATCTATCATCTATCTATCTTTCTATGTACCTATCATGTATCATCTGTCTCTATCTACCACTATCCATCATCTATCTATATCATCTACCTATCTAATCTATCTATTGATCAAT
>CAJQZJ010033837.1:573978-590294 GCA_907164525.1 Lophiomys imhausi
GGAGAGGAGAGGAGAGGAGAGGAGAGGAGAGGAGAGGAGAGGAGAGGAGAGGAGAGCCTGAGCCTGGAGGGGATGCTTTACAGAAAACTAGAACTATGTAGCCCTGAAATTAAAGCTCAGAGAAGCAGTAGAAAGTAAATCTTAGAGACAAAGGAGAAGAGCCATTGAGCAGGGCTTAAGTGCCAGAAAAAAAAATGGCTTAAACTGCAATAAATGAACACTGAATACATCTAAAATATGAAATAATATAATCAAGTTTGTTCCTGGAAGGTCTCTGGAAGCTGAAGTGTTCTTCCATGTGTAAATTTTTATAGATATAGAATTAATTTCAATTCAGTTACACATTTGATACATCTAACTTATAAACAGTTTCTGTGTAGAATTTCACCATCAGAGGAATACTCTACCTTCTATTTGAAGAGTGTTAATTTGCTGTGCATTGTCTTATCTTGTCACAACAGCCTTGTGAAGCAAACAGCATGACCTCATTAATAAACAAAGAAGAAACTGAGTTCCACTCTTGTAACAACTTTGACATTCACTGCAATAAGAATAGAATCCAGGAATTCTGAAGGCCAGACTTCCTGTGACATCAACAACTATGCAAAACACATGCCAATATGTGAGCAATGGAAAAATAGAACAGTAAACTCAGAAACTGTAATTGAAAGGACATCATTTTATCTTAAGAATATATAACTCCATCTACTTCTCACTGAAGCACAAAATTTCAGTTTAAGGAAGATTTGAAAAAAAGTTAACCTAGAAGACTATAGGTATAGGAGGAAAATTAACCCCAGTACCTTTGACAAATTTAGTGGCATTCTGAAATTTAACATAAATTGAGTCCATTTACCCTAGCTGGTTTTACAGCATCCATTTCTTTATCAGACAGGCTTCTTATGGCTGCCTAGAGATCTTGCCTTATTGAAGCTCTCTAAAATTTTAGGGGAATGGAATTGGGGCCAAGGTGACAATGCTTGCCATTAAGGGCCCACAGCTATATGACTAACAAACTCACAGAATATGGAACCAGAATGAGGTATAGACAAACCTTTTTCAAGTAGGCTAGATTTTAAGGTATCCAAACCCCAGAATCTGACTGGTCCCTTGGGTATACACACCCTGGCTTAATCATTCAACAAAACACCAGTCTACTGTTTAGAGATCAAATTAAGTTCCCTAGTATGGAGAGATTAAGTGGAGTACTATGGTGCCTGAATGTATCCTGCACTTGGGAGGTAGAGGCAGGAGTATCAGGAGTCTTATGCCAGACTAGGTTACATGAGACCCTAGTTCTAAATAAGTAAACAAACAGCCCATCTGGAAAAAAAAAATCTTGACCTAAACACAGGCGCTCTTTAGGAGCTGTTTTCTCTGGGAGATAAAGAAAAAAAATAGAGGGACACATGGCAGTTGGCTGGGAAGGTGTCATTCATATGCGAATTTTATGAGGGTGCCAGGCAACTGGAGTTACAGGCATCTAATAAGTCGAGTCTGGACTTGGTCACAGCTACAGAAACATAAGAGTCTCTCCCAGTAGGCGAGCAGAGTGAATTCAGACACTACACAGGGATCTTGGTGGAAGATCCCTAATGCAAGGACAGAGGCACAGTCACAAGGGCACCTGATTTCAGTACCTGCATCTTGCCTATGTTCTAATTGACAGAAACCAAGGCCTTTGAGTTTGAATCATTTCAAACGAGGGGAAAGACAATACAAAAGGGACGCATCTTTATTTGAAAACAATGAAGAAGGCAAGAAAGATTTCATAGCTGGAGTCCAGGTCTCTATGCTGATAGACAAGAATAGCTAAGGATTTCTGATCCCAGAAAGGCAAACTTTGACCTTCCATCCTTACACACATTCAGGTCTCTGTCTGTCCCATGATCCTTTAAGATG
Organism: Lophiomys imhausi; assembly: GCA_907164525.1. Classification (NCBI taxonomy): domain Eukaryota; kingdom Metazoa; phylum Chordata; class Mammalia; order Rodentia; family Muridae; genus Lophiomys; species Lophiomys imhausi. Next base: position 575,881 of record CAJQZJ010033837.1, read on the forward strand.
CTGCTTCCCACACTGGTTCCAAGGTGTGGCACCTTCTAGTGACCTCTGTCCCCATCTTTGGACCTATTCCCACAGTTTTCCTATTGGCCAGGGCCGATGAGCTATTCTCTCAGTCCTGTCCTCTTGTCACACTCGGCCTCTCACATAGAAAGGCATCTACAGAGACACAACACAGAAACCAGCTGCCACTATGAGAACCGGTACTGAAGCACCTCAGTCAAGGAATGGCCCTGGGTTCACCTGCCATCAACTGTCTCCTCTCCAAAATTCATATCTAACTTGCTCCTCCATAGTCCTTTACAAAATCTCATTGTCCCCTATTTTTTTCTAGTTGCCCTTCTTGGTTTTCAGGTTCAGACATTCTTGGGGTCCAACTTTTGCTAACAGATTCGTTTACTAAATCCTCACATATGACCTTTATGAGTTAGACTATCCAGCCACAGAATATATGGGGAACACCTAGCAACCTTGAATTTCCACAAATGGTTATGGTAAAATGATCTCTTGCATACTGGATACCCAGTGCCCCATAAACCAGCATGGTAGAATGCATCTATGACATCAACATTTGGGAGGTGGAAACAAGAAGATCACAAGCCCAAGGCAATTATCCATTGCTCAAGGTCATTATGCATTACATATGGAGTTTGAGGACATTCTGGGCTACATGAGACGCTGTGTCAAAATAAACATAACATAAAAGAATTGTGTGTATGTGTGTCGAGAGAGAGAGAATGTAGCATGCTTTATATTTTCCAAGGACAAATAATATTTATCATTGGGTAGAAAGAAAACAAATGTCAGTGTTTAATGTACCAAAGCCAACAGCTGTCAGCCACGCATACATTGATGACCTACACTGGAGTCTCATACAACTGCTCCCGTATGAATGCAAGTTCAAAGTAGAAGAAAGTTTATTGATATTACTTACAAATAATGGTGCCCCATGCAAAAAAAAAGTTGAAAAATGAGATTTTAGGACCATAGAGTTATTAGAACCCTACATTCTATTGAAGGGATTGAACTTGATTCAAATTTTGAATCCAAAAACTGCTACCCTCAGCTGGTGTTTGTGGAAGCTGCCCTAGGAGGCACCATCATACCTGTGAATATATGAGAATAGTTCTACTTTAAGAGTTAGTGGTACTGCAGAGCAGCCCACTGGCCAACTTGCTTTAATCAGCACATTTTAAATAACAGCTAATCAAAGTGGAAACCTTAATTTTCTCTGAACAAAAGTACTTGCTTCATTAAGCAATGTGTTGACAGCTGATATGAGTAATGTGACTAGCAAGTACAGATTTTACAAGCAACGTCACTGAGAAGGACGGCATGAAGAGTATGCTTCTGAAGGATGACTGCCTCCTGTAGACAGCTTATGTCCTATTCTTGATGCACACAACAAACAACACTATTTGCAAGCAAGTAATGGTGGTAATCCAACTTGAATTTCTAGTATAATGCCACTTCAACTACATGGCCAAAACACAAAACATGAGCACCAAATAAAGAAGTGAAAAGAACAATTAGGATAGATAATTAATATTAGCTGAAAAAGAAATGCATTCAAACATTTCAATTCTTAAGATTTTGTTAAAACAAAACATAAAAAGACACAAGATACTAAGTCTTCCGAAATGTATACACCTTATTTTTAAGACATTGTCTTATATTTCTACCATTTCTAGACTAAATTTAGCAGCTGTACTTATCACTTCTTCCCCCTGTAAACACAGTGCATAAATTGTGCAAATATTTTTAGTGTCTTACAAAAAGAACATGCATTAATTTGGTTAATAAATGAGGAAATTCCAAACAAAAATTTAGCTTGTGAGGAATGCATCACCACTTTTCTTCTAGCATTAAAAATTTTTTTGAAAATTTCATACATGTGAAAAATATATTTTGACTCTACCTACCCTCATTGCCTTGCTCTGACTACCCCAGGACCCTTCAGCCCATCTTATTCCCAATCTCACATCCTCTTTTACCTAGCATTGTTTTAGTATAGCAATGGGGGCTTCTGAGTCTCATTAGTGCTGCCCATATGTGCATTGTGTAGGGCCATCCACTGGGCTACCACCACATACCGCCACATCCACAAACAAAAGTGACTCTCCCTCCTTCTGCCACAGTTCCTAGGCTACAGGTAGGGCCTCCTGAGCTCCTCCCCTCCCCACCTATGGAACTTAGCTAACCCAGAATATTCTATTTTTCCCCCTTGTGTTTTAATGTACACAAATCAAGGAATAGTATGTTTGTGAGCAAATTCTTACAGAATGCTTCATTTTCATAAAAAATCATTCCTACAGATGTCTTCTGAGGTGTCATTCTGGAGGAGAGGCCGGGGTCTGGGGTTGCCTCTTCCTGTAGTGATTCAAAGAGGCATGTCTTGATGGGTAGAACCCAACTGAAAAGTGTAATTGGCAACACCACCCCCTCTTCTAAAGACTGTCAGGCCAAGGTCCCAGGGAGAACCAGGCTCCAGACAAAAACAGGCTTTGTCACAGTGAGAAGCCTGCATGGGGACAAAGGAGGCCTGTGAGAAGCAGCAGGTTCATTTCCTTGGACTGGGGAATCGACCAGAGTGATTTCATTTTCAAAATAAATCTGCATCACCAGTGGCATCACATCATGGGAATCTCCCCACACTGAGAGCTCCAGCATGTGGTACCTCACTGCCCAGTAGCAGAAATAATGGCTTCTCCAGAATGTCACCTTGTCTATGTCAACAACAGTGTTGATCTTTCTTCTCTCCAAATGCCCAGGTCACCTTTTTCTGTATTTGGATACATTTGTTTGTAGTACTAAACACAAATCTTGCTCCTACTATATCATCTCGATTGTAGTTGCACTTGTGGTAGAAGGGAAGCCTGTTGGCTTTACTTTGTTCCACAGTATCTAAGCAGCAATAACATATGCTCAGCAGTTACTTACTATATAAGTCCGTGAATGTCTATCACAACCTCAAAAGCATCGAGAATCCAAATAGAGTTTGCTAAAATAAGAGTCCATCATGGTTGGGAAGCATGGCAGTAAGAGGTGGGCATGGTGCCAGGTGGCAGATGCAGGAAACTGAGCAATTGCATCTTTAAATGAATCACTCCTTCAAATGCAGGACCATGAATCAGAGAGAGAGGGAAAGAGAGAGAGAGAGCGCTAAAAGTGGTAGGAGGCTTCAACTCTCAAAGCCCACCCCCAGTGACATACTTCCTCCAGCAAGACCACACCTCTTAAACCTCACCAAACAGTGCCACTAACCTGGGGCCAAGTGTTCAAATATCTGAGTCTACTGGGGGAGGCCTTTTTATTCAAAGCACTACATATTACTTTTCTCTGAGATTCCTGTTGTCTCCTTAACACAACAGGATTGATACATTGATGAATTTTAGATACTTCTTAGAAATAAAAATCATTAATTTATTCAAACTGCAAATGAAAAGTATAAAGTGCATGTTTGAAGAAAGTGTCTTTAAACCAAACACTATATATATATCTATATATATATTTATTTATTTTCCCCCTTGTGATATATATATTTATTTATTTATTTATTTATTTTCCCCCTTGTGATATATATATATATAAAGACATGATACTCCATGGCTGCTAGTTGTCCAAATGGAGGCAACCACCTTCTTCTCTGATTTCATATGAAAGCCATTTGTTCACCACCAAGGATAGAATGCTGAGGATTAAATGATCACTTTAATGTCCACAACCAAAGCTTGTTTAGATAAATAAAGATAAAATTGGTGATGAAAATGGGTCCTAATACATTGAACTAGATAATTTCAAACCCGTCATTATATTACCATGAATTGTTCTATTTAAAGAATCATATAACTGGAAAATGTTACCGTATAAAATAAAATTTAAAAATCCATGAAATCACTCAATCTTAAAAGGATAGAATTCATTATTTGTTGCTCATAAGATGTTCTAAAGAGGTATATTTGTGTCAGCAGGTAGAGGTCTACCTAAACTGGGGAAGGTCCCGGTCCCTTTTGCTGCATGGGTTTGAGCTCTACAGGTCACTGTCTTCATGTTCAGACCTGGCCACTGGCTCTCTCACTGTGGCCATACTTGGGAAGAGAGGCTGAGGTGTGTACAGAGAGGGAAAAACGGCACACAGTCTGCTGGGCACTTGGACAGGCAAGCATGTGTCTTACTAGATATGTTAACATCTCTGCTACCAATGCCATTCAGTATGACTTAGGTCATTCAGTAGGACAAGATAATGTATTCTCTGTAGGGGACAAGAACATTCTGTTAAAAATGCCCTGTAGTTTCCTTTCTTAATCTTCCCGTGCTTGCTTGATAACTTGATTCACTTATTAAAATTCACTATCTTCTCTTATGAGATGAAGTTGGCCTTCCTGTCATTAGCCAAAAAGTCTGTTTCAGAAGTAAGACAAAGAATTTTTCTCTGGGAAGTTAGTTTCCTTCCTGTCTCTCTCTCTCTCTCTCTCTCTCTCTCTCTCTCTCTCTCTCTCTCTCCTTCCTTCCCTCCTTCCTTCCCTCCTTCATTCATTCATTTATTTCAGTACACATCTGCCCAGTTGTATGTCAGCCTCACCCCTCCCTGCTGGAGCAGACCTGCTCAGCCCTGTGACCTCCAGCACACAGAAGCCCAGAGCTTCCATGCAAGTGTTTCCTCTTTTCCTCCAGTCAGGTCAGAGTGACTTCATCTGCAGTGTGCTTTCACCTGCTGCTTAATAAAGCTGTCCTCGCGTAATTTAGGGTCCATGTGACAGCTGTATTTGTAACCCAACAGCTGTCCAGATAGTTCAAGTTACCCTGCAGTGTGGTGCCAGGGGACTCGGAGCCCTTTGAAAGTGGTCCTGTGTTTATCATTTTTGCTCTGGCATACTCCCAAGGGATGACAGCAGATGCAGTGCAAGCCCACTGGGGTATCTTTACTTGTCTTCGTTCTTTATATCCTCTCTTAACACCCAATAATTCTCAGTAACTATCTACAGGGTCTTGGCAACGCAAGTCAAAATAGCACCTTGAGTATAACCGATTCCCTCTAAGGAGGTCAACAGGAGTCAGGAATGACATATTTGCCAAATGCCAGACACAGAAGGTAGATGTTGCTTCACTGTGCCAAAACAGAAGCTTGTGAAGTCATAAGTAAAATAGCATCAGATGCTAATAATATATAAGATATGTATCCCATTTCATCCACCAAGAATTCATAAGAAAACAAATATGGATTTTTTTAGTAGCAGTAATTAAATTTTGCTAGCTTTCCAAATATTGTAAATATCCTCTATGTGCTCTTATTTAAATTTCCTTGCTTTGCCTCAATTGAACTGTCCCTTGGAGTGTAACTATCCTCCCAGCCCTCTCATCATGCTGCTTGATCCAATACACATGCATACATGCATACACAGAGAGAGAGAGCCTTCTGCAATTCATATGCACGTAAGTAACCAAAAATGAGACAGTTACTGATGCCAAGAGCACCCTGCCATGTTTGCAGGGCACAATATTTTAACCAACATTTATTTGTTGTATGGCTTGTACTTGTTCAATTGCCAAGATGAGCAGACTCAACTCAGAAATTAGAATCTCTGAGCATAATGAGAACCTGACAATCCTTTAACAGCAGAACAAAATATGATCACAGGATCGTAAAGCCAGCTCTCCAGGGCGAGTCCTATAGATGGGCCAAAACTTCTTGGCACCATTCATCAGCCTCACAGTACAAGCAGTTCATTAGACTGGCAAGGGGTATGTGTTACTCACTGAGCAGTTGTGAGGCCAGTTTCATCTTAAAAGTCCTATTTACCATGCAAATACACAAGGTTTTAAAACTTGTGATTAATCTTATTCACCTGTCTTCTGCAGAAACTATGCAACAGCAAATGAAAAATGTGCATTGAAAATATTTGCTTTAGGACACTGACTTTTGTTAATTTGACTTTGAATTTTTGGAGAGTTTGGGATCAATGAACATTCATGGAGGATTTTTTTGTTTGTTTGTTTGTTTATTTTTTCTGCTTGTTTTGTTTTTGCTCAATAGACCAGATCTAAAGTGAAGTCACATAGTTTGTAGAGGTAGAAATGGTTGACTATTCATTTATTAATGAGATCCTAGAATAAGGATGGACATGGGAAATATTGTGCCTTTTTGTAAAAAAAAATTATAAATTTGTTATTGAAGATTCAATGGCTACTTGTTTTCAAAAACATTAATAAAGGAAGAGAGAAGTTTCACTTCTTAGGAGTGTTTATGTCTATTCTAGAGAACCTGAGTACAATGCACAGACACATACATAAACATAAATAAACTACTATCAACTAAAACTTCAAATATATACTAACAGGTACTTTCAAGTAGATTAAACATTTCTTTATTTGATTATAAATTTTTTGCCCCTAATATTTTTATTTTAATTCAGAAAATTGCAGATATTTAATGAGAAATTTGTAGGTTTAATGATCCTGGGAAAATTAACTAAAAATAATCTACAACTGATTGGAGTGTTTTCTTATTCTGTGAATGATTCTTCATGTGATTCCAAAGAGAACACAATCATTAGCTAAACAAGATCTCATCTAATTCTGGAACTATAAGAAGCTAGATCTGGGTCATGTATTTCTAGGCATCTCCATTGGCATGGTGAGATGGCCCATAGGAGTATGTCTTAGATTTCCATTCCTACAACACATCTGAGTTATACTAGAAAGGGGGAAGATTTTATTTAGTCCACAGTTTTGAATGCTTGAGTCCATAACTAAATGGGGCTGTTGTTCTGGACCTGTGGGGGACAGCACATCATGGCATGGTGGAAGAAGCCTTCACAGCAGGAACTCACAATCCCTTTCCAGTGCATATGCCAGTGAGTTGAGGACATCTTTCCACTAGGTTCTCCCTCTTTAGTGTTTCAACCAATGTCACCATAAGGTGGGGCCTTCAGGGGACAATATGGCAGAATGTTTTTCTAGAAGTTGTCATTTACTGCAGCACCATGGGCTTAGTGTACTGTGGTTACTATCCAAAGGGATGAGATATGTTTGGTCTTCATGTCCTGTGAACTTTAAGTCCTGTTTTATGTGGCATGAAATTATACAAGAAATCAAACAAAATTAGTTCTTTATTTTGATCATGATAACTCTTCATACACAGCTGAGCATACTAAATAAAACTAAGAATGGATGAATGGTCTCCCTTTGTTCAGATACACAGTGTGGGTCACAGTATGTATCTTCTCATTGTGGGTCACACCGAACATGGATATTTAGTTTAAAGATAATACAGTTGGGGTGGGGACTGGAGAGATGGCTCAGTGTTTCAGAGCACAAGCTGCTCTTGCAGAGGACAGCAGTTCCATTCCTAGCACTTATATTGGGTGCCTGCCAGTCCAGCTCCCAGGAATCTGATGCCCTCCTCTGACTCCCCACGGACATCTTCACTCACATGCACTCCCCGCACACACACTGGCACATATACATTTAATTTAAACATAAAATTAAATCTTAATAAAATGATAAGAATCCCACACCATAAAGGCTGCCTATGAGGCAATCTATATCTTGAAGTAATGGAAGTTACTGCACTCTTACTACCTCCTGCCATGTGTCAGGGAGTGAAACCTACAGAGCAGGTGAAAGGGTGATATAAAATTTGGATACCCAGCAACCCTGCCGAGATGAAACAGACCCAACAGTCCTTGTTCCATGGGAGATGGCAAGCTAAAGAGCCACTCTTATCTTACAGCCAGTGGTTATAAGGTAGACAAGCCAGGACTGAGGCTTACCCAATGCCCAGCCTACATCCCGAGTTCCCCCTTCCTCAGAACTCTGCATGCACGCTCAGACACAAAACACTTCCTTTCCTTCATACATGAAGATCTCCACTCATCTTCCCATATCCACCTAAGGCTCAGAAACTGTTTTGGGCTCCTGTTGTCCTCCCTTCGTTCAGCAGGTAGAACTGGCCATGTTTGTCTTTGTGCCCACAGCAAAACCTATGCAGGCGCTAGTTCAGCCTCGTTCATTCTCTACCATATGCTGGATTTGTCTCATGAGAAGCCAAATGACACATATTCAGCAGAGCATTGCTTGAGCAGATGATAGGTGTTCAACAAGTACCTGTTGAGTGGATAAAAACCCAACAAGCCAACAAAGGCCAGATTCAAGCAGGGGTGCAAACTCATCCAGCCTCCAGAGCCTCCTGTGCCGTGTGCACTCAGGCGACTGTCTGTCGGTGGCTCCTTCATGGTAACAGAAACCACTCAGTGGGGTATGACGGGCATGCAGAAGTTGTGTATTTAATCTGGACAACTTGGTAACTTTGGTGATAAGTATACGCTTATGAAAATGTCACAAGAATGACCTCACCTGCCAGTGTACTATGTGCTCCTTACTACAAGAACACTTAGCAAAGGCCTCTCCTCAGCAAATTTTAAGCACAGAGTAGAGGGAGCTGCAGGGCACAGTGGAGGACCGGGAGTTACTACCTTGCACTAGAATTTTCCTTTCTGATTTTTGAGCGTGACTAATTTAAGAATTTCATATAAGTGGCTCCATGAAGTGTTTGTGTTATATGCCTGGCTTTGTTTAACCTTTTTGTTTTTTTTTTTAAACTGGACTCACACAAATTGTCAAAACTTCCAGGACCCCCTTCCTTGTAAGGCTGGGTAATGTTCCAGCCTAGGCACATACTACATGCTCTGTGCCCAGTCATCTGTTGACAGCCATCTGGAGCTACGCATGTCATGTTGTGAGTAACTTCTACTAGCACAGTCAAAGAATTCATTATAAATCAAGGAAGTAATGGAGATGATAATAAAATGGTTTGTCTCAGGAGTACTTGTTAAGCACATGGCAGGTGTGGTGAAATACACTCATGACCCTAGTACTCAGCAGTGAAGGCAGCTCCCAGGCTACATATGGAATTCAGACCAGCCTGGGCTGCATAGCAAGACCCTCTCAAAAAAAAAACAATGTTCACACTTGTATTTGTTTATTTCAAATGAAGTAAAAGAAGAGATAGTAAAAAATAGGCTTAAAATATTTGATAAACAGAAAGTAAATCATGAAATAGCAGCATAAACCTAAATGTATTTGTCTCCAAATAAATAATACATATATTTTTCATATATATAAAAATATATATATTATTTCATATATATATATATATATATATATGAAAACTTTAAACCTAAACCTAACTCTTCTGAGAATGATGCAACTTGTAAAGCTAGAAGAGGCTTAAACACAAAAGTGCAGGGATCCGCACCATAAAATTGTAATTCAGCACAATGGGGACACTAGTCACATAACCCAAAGTGGATTTATGGCAAGAGGCATATTGGTGATAAAGAGAAATATTTCACAATGAAAAATGGGACTATTCCAACAATATGCAAATTATAAATTTTATGCAAGTAAAATGTGTATTTGAAATGCATGAGGCAAATTTTATAAAACCATTGAAAAATTTTACAAAAACGGAGAGAACAAGCAGGCAGAACTGTTTTTGAGGAGAAAGGCCCTTTGAAAAGCATAATAAATGCATTTATTCTTAAATACCAGATAGATAACACTGTCTGTCTCTGGTCACTACAAAAGGACACATTTTAGATGAACTTAGACGTTGACCAATAGTAGCAACATATGGACACACATAGCAAACTAATACAGCTTTCAAAAACTGCTACCACACAGAGCATCTAACAAACTCAATGTGATGTTATGAAAATATTTATGGATGAGCCTTTATAAAAAATATGAACATTTAGGTAAAACTGATACTTAAAAAAAAAAGGGACTCAAACAAATCAACCCTACTGTTAATGAAAACAAGAAACTGCTAAGTTAAAAAAAAACTAAATATATAACATAAAACCTCTATGACTGAGGAGACAGCCCAGCAGGTAATGTGTTTGCCTTACAAGTACTAGGGCTGAAGTTCGGATCCCAGCAACCTCTATCAAGTCAGGTAGTTGTAATGTTTCACCCAAATGCCAGCAGGAGGCAGATTAATTGGTCCCCTGAGCAAACTGGCCGTCTAGAAGATTCAGTGAGCTGGATCCAGTGAGAGACCCTACATCACTATATAAGGTGGAGGGAAATATCCAGCATCAGCAATGGAACAACACACACATTCAGGTGCACACACACACACACACACACACACACACACACACACACACATACACACTCTGACACTCACATACAAAATCCCTGGGAATATGTGCACACACATATACATAGTCACACACATATAGATTTAAAGGGGAAAAAAGGAACAGCCAACCTTTTCCTAAAATATATATGTGAATGGGGGTTCTCTGATGAATTCCTTTTGGCTCTCAAATTTGAAATAATGTTAGACGTTTGCAAGAAATAAGTAATGAAGGAATAATTTGAGCGGCTAATTTGCTAGCTGCCAAAAACTGATGAAGACATCACAAAGGGACACTCAGGCCCACATTATTCTCATGAACATGAAAAGCAAATTTTCTCATGTAAATGAATTATCTATAATTACAATGACATTGATCTTTCAAGGTCTAGTTCCTGAGCATCTTATGAAACACATAAACTCACACTCCTGTTCTTCAAGGTCACGGGGGCCAATAACAGAACAAGTTCAAAGAACAATCTCTTTCTCTCTGTCTCTGTCTCTGTCTCTCTCTCTCTCCCCCCCTCTTTCTCTCTCTCTCTCTCTCTCTCTCTCTCTCTCTCTCTCTCTCTCTCTCTGTGTGTGTGTGTGTGTGTGTGTGTGTGTGTGTGTGTGTGTCCCTGCCTGTCTCTCTCTCAGAACTAATTTTCTTTCCTCATCTGTGGTGTTAAGTGTGTCCTAGTGTGGGAATGTCTCTGCAGTGGCTGTCTGCTGTCCAGCTCTGGACTTCTATTTTAACAAGCATATAGGCAGATTCTACAGCGCCAGCTATAAGCTCATCTGCATGAATCCTTAATAGTTATCAGTCCAGGTGACCACATTCTTAACTCTCTGTAATTACAAACCTTGGAAACCCTGCAAAAAGAGAAAAATGAAGACATGTGCTACCCTAAAAAAAAAAAAACACTTAATATTCATGTCACGGAATTGTGAGCACCTAGCCTAATGACTACCAGTCATAATTTGCTGATTCACGCAGCACAAAGACGGACAGGAAATTATCTTAGAGGAAACCCTCACCAATACAGCTGAACTTGTGTGAGAAGATGAGGTCATGAAGACTTAGAAAGACACCGCTGTCTGTAAGCCACAAGCCACTATGCTGGAAAATTTTACCAGGAAAATTTGGTCTTCCACAAAGTTGCAGAAAACACAAAAGGTCTTGTGATAAAATTCCCCCAAGGTGAGGACTGCCCTAGAAAAATAAACAAGAGTTTTTTTAACTTTGTAACTAAAATGAGAATGAAAGAAGAGAGAGAAGGGGGAGGGAGGGAGGAAGAGAGAGAGGGAGGGAGAGAGAGAGAGAGAGCAATAATCAAAAATTCTTTACTTTAATCCTCTCTTCTTCTTCAACTCAATTCACAAATTTTAAATCATGTACAGTTCTAGAAAGAGAAAAAAAATTTCACACTATCCCACTCCTTCCCAACGGGAGCATAAATTGCCTTTGACCAATGTATCCAAACTGCATACACCTACGTCCCATAAGTCACTTAGTGGTGCTAGGTTATCTGATCAACTATCATGATCTCTCATTACTGTGTTCAAGTAATCCTCATTTAACTTAATAACCCTGAATTAACTAATACTAATGTATGCTGAACCCTATGGTTAAAATCTTAGACCCTTGTGTGTAGTGACACAGATTGGCATGTTAAGCTCCAGTGAGTAACATCTACAGACTGAATTGGATGAAAAGGACCCTGTAGAGCTGCATCGTGCTCCTGAATCACCACTTCCACAAATGTCCTCAAGTCCCAAGGGCCATGCCATGCTTTCTCTTCTACCTCCACACCAAAAAGTGCCTCATCTCCATGCCCAAGCTTATTGTTCTTCATGTAACCCTCCCCAAAAGTGTCTCTCTCCTCAAACATAGCTGTCCACATAATATGGCAGATTGCAGCAATCATAACAGTACCGATTACCAGCACCTCTTGCTGAAAGCCCTACAGTCTCCCCATGGAACTGCAACTGATTACCCCAAGCCCATTTTCCAGGTTCTCTGCCTTCCTCGGTGAGAACCCTGACGGCCTCTACCCTAGTCTAGACCAGGGCCCTCCTCAGAGGCCTTCCTCTCTGATAGTTGATACTCCCAACTCCAGTCTTGGCAAAGGACATATGATCTCATTCTTGTAACATGATGGTTGCTTAATTTGTGCTTTTTAACCTTCTTTTCTCTTCTGCAGCTGCCCAAGCCCCATAAAATGAGGGACTCTGTGGTGTTCTCTGACATTCTACATTATGCTCTCTAGGTTGTGTCACCTGAGTACCTGGGCAAGACATGTCAACATCAAAGGCCTTTATGCCCAAATTCCTCCTCCCTCTACATTCTGAGTCCCTAGAGAACAGGGATGAGAAACCTTTCTATCATGGACTACAGACTCATTGACTGTCAGACAACAAGGTTGCCAATGTCATAGCCTCCTATCGCCTCCAGCTTTCAAGTAAAGTCATGAAATTAATATTAGCAAAGAGAAACCAGTGTCTGCATGTTAAAACTAGGTTTCAGTGGTGGTGTATGCCTTTAATCCCAGAATTCAGGAGACAGGGGCAGGTGGATCTCTGAGTACAAGGCCAGCCTGGTCTACAGAGCAAGTTCCAGGATAGCCAGAGTTACACAGAGAAACCCTGTCTCAAAGGAAAAATAAAAAACCGGGGGGCCAAGATGGCAGCGACCTACACTGACGCATTTTGAACGCAGGGAAAAAAAGAGCCATAAAAAACACAGAGTTATTGGGCACTGTTCAAAAACCGGAGGGGCTAGACCCTCCCGGGAACACTCACAGCTCCCAAGGGACTGTTAAAAGTCCCAGGGTAAGGCTCTCTCCCCATTTCTCACAGACACAGAAGCCACTAAACCCGGGATTCGGGAACTCCCATTTGGAGAGGCGCCTGGTAAGATCAACCCCAACTCACAGCAGGCAGAATCAGAGGCCACTTGGCGATAGATCACTAGCCTATTGGACTCCCCCACACCTCAGGTAGAACTTATACCCACTTAAAAAACTTTGCGAGATAGTGGAAGGCTTAGCAAGGAACAAACAGGGGGCTCAGCGGGTGGTCCACAGCCGCTCCTGAAGCGGAGGGTGGGAGGTCCCGAGAGTGCGGGAAGTGGGAAACACAAAGGCAGGCGGGAGGGGCCGAATCCCGCGCACTTACGGAAGCACAGCTGGGGAGGGAGCCCGGCTGGCAGGGCCAAATCCCTGCAAACCCCACAGCAGGTCAACTGGGGAGAGAGCCAGGCGTGGGCGGGGCCAGGGATCCGCGCACCCAAGGCTGAGCTGCTGGGGCGAGAGGACCACTCAGGCGGCTGGAGGATCTGGGGCTTGGTGCACCCATGGCCTAGCAGCCAGGGAGGGGGACCCACGGCTGTGCAGACAGGGAGGGAATCAGGCACAGAGGCCAGGCCTGTGGCGAGAAGCCTAGTGAGAAACCAGAAATCAGGGGACCATAGCTGTATTCTGGAAAATCCAGACATATTAGGTGTGGAGCCAGACCCTGTCAGCTTCTGTGACAACAAACAAAGCCCACAGAATCTGTGCCTGGGCAAACAGGTCCATACCATCAGAACAATTACAGGCTGATAACTCGGAGTGCAACATAGAGAAGTCTGAATTGGGAGCAGTGAAACAATCCCGGTCCATTACTCACAGCCTGGGAATAGGCTGCACCAGCTCACAGTGCCTCAGGCGATTAAAACCACAGTGACCCTGAAATCCCGCTGTAAGCAACAACAGATAGCCAAGTAACTCGTCCCCTGCACCAAAACATCCACTGTGGTTCCAAGCACAGAAAACAGACAGCTAAACGCATCCAATGGCCAAAGGTCAAAAAAAAAAAATAGAAATCAAGGAAATATGACTCCAACAAAGCAGAATTATCCTAGCTCATCCAATTCGGATGACCTCACACCAACAGAAACACATGAAAACGTTGACAATTCTGCAGTATGGAAAGTGATAGAGTCCCTGCAAGAAGAACTTAAATCTATGAAGGAATTCAAAGAATCCACAATTCTACAAGTCAAAACAAGGAACAACACCATTAAAGAGCTCCAAGCCAAGGTGACAGAGCTTGAACAGGAAAAGGAAAAAGCAATGAAAGATTTTCATACAAAAAAAAAGCAAGCTGGAGAAGGAAATGTACAAAACGAACAAAACCATACAAGACATGAAAATAGAAATAGAAACAATAAAGAAAACACAGTCAGAGTTAAAAGAGGAAGTGGAGAACCAAGGGAAGAGAACAGGAACTACGGATGTGAGTATCAACA
>CAJQZJ010033837.1:590694-628484 GCA_907164525.1 Lophiomys imhausi
TAGGAGAAACCCTCGAACTCATTGGCACAGGTGACAACTTCCTGAACAGAACACCAACAGCTCAGGACCTGAGATCAACAATCAATAAATGGGACCTCATGAAACTGAAAAGCTTCTGTAAGTCAAAGGACACTGTCATTCGAACAAAACGGCAACCAACAGACTGGGAGAAAATCTTCACCAACCCCACATCTGATAGAGGGCTCTTATCTAAAATCTACAAAGAACTCAAGAAACTAAATGCCAAGAAACCAAATAATCCAATCAAAAAATGGGAGATGGAGCTAAATAGAGAATTCACAAAGGAGGAATCCCTAAGGGCTGAGAGACACCTGAAGAAATGTTCAACATCCTTAATCATCAGAGAAATGCAACTCAAGACGACCCTGAGATTCCACCTAACACCTGTTAGAATGGCTAAGATAAAGAGCTCAAATGATAGCGCATGCTGGCGAGGGTGTGGAGAAAGGGGAACCCTACTCCATTGCTGGTGGGAGTGCAGGCTTGTGCAACCACTATGGAGGTCTGTCTGGCGATATCTTAGAAATCTAGGAATAACCTTGCCTCAGGACCCAGCCATACCACTTCTGGGTATACACCCAAAGGACCTCTCACGGAGACATAGGGAAGTCTCCTCATCTATGTTCATAGCAGCCTTATTTGTAATAGCTAGAAACTGGAAACAACCCAGATGTCCCTCAACTGAAGAATGGATTAAAAAATTGTGGTACATCTATACAATGGAATATTACTCAGCTATAAGAAACAATGAAATCATGCAATTTGCAACCAAATGGATGGATCTAGAGGAGCTCATCCTGAGTGAGCTAACCCAGTCTCAGAAGGATGCACATGGCATCTATTCACTTATAGTAGGATTTTAACTATATCGTACAGGATATCTGTACTACCAGGTGTCGAGAAGACATGGAGCTAAGGTAAGATACAAGAGAATTGTGGTGTTGGCCCATGCCTTTGACTTCAGCGGAGACGGGGGAGCACGGTAGAGTTGGTGGTCTTATGTATTCTGGAGTCATACGGAGTGGGGTGGTGAGGGTGCATACTCTTGGTCCCACCATTCAAGAAGAGTACACCCTTGGTCCCAGCTCCCAGCACACTGGAGACAGAAACAGGCATATCCCGGAGCTCAGGGTCAGCCTGATGCAGGGCAAACTCTAGAGAAAGACTTCGATCCAGGAGTGGTGGAACACATCTTTGATCCCTTCAGATGGGAAACACAGGTCTCTGATCCCAATAATTAGAGTTCAGAGACACACACATGGGATTTGGAGGGACCTAGGTTTGGAGGCTACTTACAAAAGGCCTTCTCGATGCAGGCAGATTGTCCTTTGGGATCTCAAAATATATACACTGGAGCTGGTTTAGCTCCAAGGTGACAGAATGATTTCTTCTTTAACCCGGATTGAAAGATAACGCTTTGTATGTTGTCAGAAGGCCAAATTTGCTTCAGGAGAAGTTCTACCTAGCCCCCCCCACAAAAAAAAGAGGGCAATTGTGCCAGGGTTGGGATTGGGGCAGGGCTCTGTTCTTATCGTTCCAGGAGAACCGAAGCGTCCATTAGGGGAGCCCGGGGACAGCTGGACAGCGGAAACCTCAGCAGAGAGCAGAATCACGCACCAAGGAGGATGAGTGACCCAGTTGATTCTGCCTGGCAGACTCCCTCAGTATCTGTCTCCATCGGGGGCCTGCAACCACCACGGCAATCCAATGTCGCTGGTACCGTTCAGCTCTACACAATGCCCCGACCAGAACCTCAGTGAAGCCTGCAAGATCAGCTTCTGCCTACAAACCCCTTAGGTCATCTAAACAGCTGAGAACAGAAGGACTGAAAATAAAAGGATTGTACTAACATTTTTAACCATTTTTTCCATTTGAGTTCGGGCTCCAAACAGGTCTACTATGACCCAAATCAGCAGGAAGTCACTTTAAGAGAGTGACGTCCCATGCCCAGAGGGTGGGGAAGGTGTTTCTCCGCCCTTCTTTTTGGTTATTTGAAGGATAACTGAAAACTCCGATATTTAAGGGAAGAGATTACAAGCTGATAAATGGTCCTGTTTAATGAGTTTTGGAGGTTAGCCCTAGGGACTTCCTACTTTTCCTTTTCTGTATCCTTCTTCCTCTCCTATGTAGGAGTGCATAGGCTTGAGAAAAATGAGATATAGACATAGCATAGGAAGGTCCAAGAAGAAGGGGCAGATTATTGAATATGCCCTTATACCTTTGTATATTGATACAAAATTAGTAGTTTTTTAGGCTAAAGTGGTATTGACCATTGTTTATTGTGCAAAAATAAGATTGTATTGGATTACATCGGTATTGATATCTGTATATTGATACAAAATTAAGATTATAGTTGGACACAATGGTATTGACCCTTGCATATGGACGTAATATTAAGATTATATTGGGCTACATAGGCATTGATCTTGGTATATTGATACATAATTAAGAGTATATTTAACCACAATTGAATAGATCTTTGTATATTGATACAAATTTAAAGGTAACGCTTCCCAATGGTATCATACCTAGAGATACTTAAAAATAAAATGTGAAGCTCTGACCTCTTGATACCAACCATCTAAAACAGTCTAGGATAGTTAAAACAAACTCCTAGTCATGCAAACATGTCACTTTGTTAGCTACTATGACAGTCTATCACAGATATTCTCTAAACTACTCAGTTATCAAGATGCTAAGAGACAAGCAACATTTGCTTATCTAAATACAAGAGATGGATAGGGCATCTTCAAACTCCCCAAGAGATCTGCAGAATATGGCATTCAAAGATGTTATCTTAAATTAATATTTTCTTTTCTTTTTTTTTGATATCGAGACATATCAGCGCCTGACAGCACCCCCTATTCTACTTCAAGTAGAAGATAAGCATCGAAGAACCTCCACTGTAAGATGGTTGAATTAGTGGCAAGCCTATCTCTTGGCATGAAAAAAACCCTTGCACCAACTGCAGACAGGCTGCTGTCCAAAAAGGACAAAACTTGGTAGCAGGGAAGTCGACAGCCTGACTCTGCCAAGACAGGGTAGGTAAGTCCTTCATAATCCCTGCTCTACAACAAATGTCTGTCATAGAAACAGGACCCAAAGGCTGAAGACTGATGCAGGAATGTATGGAGAGAAAATGGGAACTGTCCAGGCAGTCATTGGTATGTCCTTTCTTAGTTTTGGAAGCTGCAGGCCCTGCACTTCCTATATAAGCAGATATATTTATCTCTCTCAGGTCTCTGAGGTGGTTGAAGAATAGACAGCTAGAGTCTCACAGTTAAATTTTGAGTTGTTTAGGAATCAAGAGGGTGTTATAGATCTAAGAAGATACTCTTAAAAGTGTGTTGCAAGATAGTATGAATGTTGAGTCAGATATAGACCTTTAAACTCATGGATATGGTTAGATAGTAGAATGTTAAAGTCAGGGGCCAAATATGTATAAACTGGATATTGGGAAGTTATACTGGGCCATTTAACTCTCATAAATGTGGCATATTTATATCTGTTGTTTTGTATAATACTTACTGTTATAAGAGAAGGAACCATCTTTTGGACTGAAAGGGGAAACTTCTGGGGGGAAGAGGGTGGAAGGGCGGGATAGGAAGGGGGAATAGGGAGGGGTTTGTGACTGAGATGTAACTTGAATAAAAAAAATAAAGTATTTATAAAAAAAACCCCAGGTTTTCAGAGACTAGAGAGAAAATGTGCATAGGAAGGAGTAATTCAAAGAAATGCAGGTACTGCTGCAGAGAACTCTTGCTCTTACAATGTTGATTCCGTTTTTGCCTAGCATAGCCCACTGAAAATGCTGTTTATTACTGACTATGCAGAGCATTTCACTTTAATTCAGAGGTCAGAGGGTTTCTCTCTTAGAAATTCCATTTTCTTGCCTTAAAATGGAGAAAAAATTAAATTGGAAGAAACAAAATCTAATTGTTTTAATCCCAAAATAATAAAATATTTAATACATTATTTAAAACATATTTTGCATGGAACATTATAAAAGAATTTCTGATATAAGGTTGTCATATTTGGCAAACAAAATTATGATACACGGTGAAATTTGAATTTCAGATAATCACTCATGTACTCCATGCTAACATATTTGGCATATATCCATAATAAGAGAAACTTCATTTACCTGAAATTCAAAATTAACTGGTGTAACTTTATTTCTGGTGTATGTCTGATAACACTATTCTAATGGGAGGCACCAAAAATAAGTAAAATTAAACAAATTTTACACATTGCAAACCAACACTGGCTCTTCTTGACTTGTGGATATTGTGTATTCTGTGAGCAGGGTCAAGGTATTCCAATTATCTATCATAAAGGTTATTTCTCAATGTGACCCAGAGTAACTTCAGAGCAATTTCCTGAAAGTCAATTACATTCCACAAAGCAAGAACTCATGCAGATTTTCCTCTGGAAATTAGTCTAGCCAGGTATCAAATAAGAGAACCTATCTATTTTTCCAATTAGATTTTACTTCAATTATAGAAAGATGGCACCTCCCTTAGTCATAATCACAGGACAAGGCCAACAAACAATGGCCTTGCTCTCAGCACAGGAGGAATATATGATCAGAAGAGTTAAGGGCCTGGGACAGACAGAGCACCTCTGGCAGTCAGGGAGGTGCCAGGAGAGAGAGGTAGCAGGAGATCCCATGAGGTCAGGTGTGCCCTCTCTGGGTGAAGTGCTGGATGGAAGTAATATCTACATGACTTAAAGACTGGTAAATGGAAGAAGAAGGCTCCAGGAAAGAAGTTAAATCAAAACAAAGAGAGAGAGAGAGAGAGAATGCAGCAGAGAGGAAAGAATGAGACCCTCCAGCATCAGCTTTGCAGTTCCAACAGAAAATGGAGCTTAAAACATGTGTAAATCAGGAGATGATGGAACAACAAAAACATAGCCAAGGCAAAACACAAAGGCGGGTCAGACTAACAAAGGGCCAAGAGATTGTATTTAATGGAAATAGAGTTGCATCTACAGAAATCTAACCTGTCGTACATTTTGTAATGAACAGAAACCTAGACCCCAGAAAACTAATTCAGGAAAGTGGTCAAGGTCAAACATAACCTCAGAACACAGATGTGGTAAGGTGGGTAGGAGACTAGGAAAGTCTCAGATATCAGAGAGACAAGCAAGAATGCTGTGTGAGAGAAAAACAACATCCCTGAAAGATGGGATTCACTCATTAAAGAAACTCCTATAGAGAGACTCACTGAATTACTTTAAAGGTGAAATGAACATTGAGGGCCCACCCTGTGAATGCTCCATACTTGAAGAAAGAGGAAAAGTCTTCAGGTTTGGAAGTGAAAAAAATCAATGACTCAGAATAAAAAATCAAAATAAATTCAGATTTTTTTTCCCCAATGTCAGATAACCTTCTGGTGTCATGAGCAGCAAAGTGTATGATGTAAAGTTCCACATTCAGTCTTGAATTCCGGGGCAATTTCTTGAGAACTTGTTTTATAACCTGTTATTTGAGTGAAGGTGGCCACACACCTAAGATGTAGATTTGGGAATAGTGGAACATAGAAGGATGACAGTATCTTTACAAACATTCCAGTCGCAGGGATAGAGTACAATCCACCATATGAGTCTATTTAAATTCCAGCTCTGAGGATGCAACTTTCTCTCTCTGGGAGGTAGGAAGAGCTGCATCTGTTAGTCCATTAGTCCAAAACACTTTCCTAAGGATGAAAATGAAGAAAGAATATAAGAAAAGGACTCAATTTTTCTCCCATGGGAGGAGTGACTGCACTAAAGAACAAAAACCCAAATTAGTGCTACGAATAGAGAAACTGCCTGGGCATGTCCTGCCCACACATGCCTAGATACTCCCAGTGTTCAGCACACTGCTAGAGACCAGGACATCTTGTAGAGGTCCAGTGACCAATGGCCCGAGAGAGGGCCCAGTCTCATGAGGCATTTTACTTTTGTACACTTCTGTCATTGTATCTTTTTCTTCCCATCTCCAATCTGTCATCTGAAAACTTCCCATAGTTCTGTGGCCACTTGTGCATCCCCATGAGAATGGGCTAATGAAGGACTTGTTCCTGAGGAAGCCATGCATTCTCACCACTGGCCGATCCCACTAAGGACCTAGAAATAGCCACATCTGTACACTGCCAAGACTGTCCGAAGCCATGCTTGCCTGCAGCCACACATACCTGTAGCCAGTTTTAACTGCAGCCACTCTGGTATAGACCCATATACGGTGGTTTGAATGAGATGTCCCCTGTATCATTGGGCCTTTGAACACTTGGTTCTCAGTTAGTGGTGCCCTTTGGTGAGGATTAGGAGGTGTGGCCTTGTAGGAGGAAGTATGTCACTGAAGGCAGACTCTGAGCATCTAAAAGAGTGCTGCCAGTTTTAGTTTCCTTTCTGCTTCCTGCTTGCAGTTTAAGATGTAAATTCTGCCACACCCCATCCCTCCAATCCCTCTGGAACCCTAAGCCCAAATAAACCCTTTCTTCTTTGCATTGTCTTTCTCATGGTACTTTATGACAGCAATAAAAACATCACTAATATACCATGCCTGGCTAAAGATGCTGCTTACAGTCACACCTACCTGAACCCGTATTCACCTGCCAACAAGTGTTCCTTTCTAGAGTCACATCCATATTCACCTCTCTTTCTGTCAGCCTCCTCCCTGCCCTCAGCATCCCCCCTTCCCTCAGCCTCCCTCTCAGCCTCTCCTGCCCAAGCTGATCATATTGAGTCCAAGGTCCTGAAGCAGAGATTGGTTAATGGTGGTGCTCAGTTGGCTTTCTGTTTTGATTTAGTCCAGGGCCCTAGGTCAGAAAATAGCTAAGTTCAGGGTGGAATCATGCTTCAGTTAACTTAATCTATAAAATCTTTCACAGACATTCCCAGAGACTTGTCTCCAAGTTGATTCTAGGTCCTGTAAGTTGCCAATCAATATGAACCATTATTTATTTGTAAAACAATGCAAATACCACTTTTTATATGACATGTAAACTTTATGATTCAAAGTAAGACTTTAGTCCAACGATTTCAGAGCCATCAATAAAAACCAAATGGGTTTTAAAAGAAATTATCACTGTATTTCAAAAGTGTCAATAAAGTTTACTTCTGATGTTGATCATTAGAAAATATAGATTTGAAAATGTTTTTTTAAGAAAATAAACTGAAAATCTTCTGGAAAGTATGTATTATTCCAGTTGGGCTGCCTTAATACCAGTCCACTAGCTGGTGGCTTCAATAAATGAGTAACAAAATAAAAAATAATAATGGAAACCTACTCTCTCACAGTATGAAGGCTGGAAGTCTGAGGTTTGGGCTGATCTTGTTTCTGATGAGAGCTTTCATCCTGGCTTCAGCTGGCTGTCTTCTTGCTGTGTTCTCAAATAGTTGATCTATATGGAGTGGTCATGAAAGGCACAGGAGGGTCTTTGAAAGAGCAGGAAGGAGGTGGGGAGAGGGTTCCTCCAGCAGGAGGTGCATCTAGTTATAAGCACAGTAACAATCTCACATCATATATGTAGCCAAATTCAAACTCAGTTACTTCCTTATACCAATTGCAGCCACAATGGGTGAGGGATCCACAGAGTGTCAGTTCACAGGGGACCTGGGAGAGGAGAAGGAGGTCTACTATCAAGGACACAAGGAAGGCTCAAGGAAGTACACAGAGACAACAGAGGAGACAGAGACCAAACAGAATGGGAACACTTCTCTCAATAGAAAAACTCTGAAATGGGATGACTTCACTCACCAAATAAGTCTTCACTCTGCATAAAGAACAGAGATGTCCAAACATTAAAATACTAATGGGCTGTGTTAAGCCATGATAATCAACTAAAGAAGAGGGTCAGGGGCTGGTGAAATAATGTGAGATTTGGAGTCAAAATAAAGTTCAAAGGGGACATTTTTACTAATCCACTCTAAAGAGATAATTATGTGGCTTTCTGAAATACATATAAAGAGATTTACAAAAGCAAAGCTAAGTATATTTTTTATTTTAAAATTAAATTTATATAACATCATACAATACTCAGTTTACACTATTTGTACATTAAATGAAATTTAATCAAGTCAATGAATAACATAAAAATCCTGTAGCTGGCATGTTTCTTTATGTTTGATTTTAAATAATAAATCTTTGCTTTATAATAAAGACTAACAGCTGCAGGACAAATGCTAAGAAAATACAGAAACAAAGCAAGCAGAGGAGACAGGTGAGCAACACTGTATTTCAAAACACAGTATGAAGAGCCTGCTGCATATGGGGGCCCTGAAACTCTGTGAGAAAAGATGATTTGCAAAGGTGTGGGAAAGACTACAACCAAAGGCGGAGTAAAACACATATAGAGGGCAACACAGGAGCAAAAGATTTCACTATGGAGAAGTGATTCACCTTGGGATCAGCTTCAGGATATGGCTTCATCACCTTGGAAAATTCTTCCACAAAAAAGGAACTAAAGGGTACACCCATGAACTCAAGGGTTTGCTCCTTTGCATCTGAAGCAGGGAAAATCAGAAACTTCTCCTGGGTGCCTTTTAACCTGTATCTGAAGGAACAGGTTTATGGGATTATTTATTGGCATATTCATGAGAAACAAATGAAAACAAATCTGGTTTAAGAAGGATTTCTGGTGGAATATGTAGACTACAAAATACAGGAAAAACAGTAACTTCTCTATAGCAGACACAATAATCAGAAAAACACACAGAAATAACCTCTTCACATGAACAACTAAACTGCCAAACAACAAACCTTAAAATGTGTGCACAATTATTTGGAGAAAGCTGAAGCTATGTAGAATGTTCTAGAAGGTGGCCTAATAACTGGAAAGTGACTAGACAACAGGATATCAGTGTGGTGAAGATATCAATTCTAACCAGATTGAGACAACAAGAGATAAATATGGGCAACTTATCAATTCTAACCAAATTATAAATTCCAAGCAATCACCATTAGAGAGTTGTCACCTCTGCTACAGCAGCTGAAACCTAGCACAGCCATCCCTGCATCCCTTACAATCATGGGGAATGAACTCCAGGACCCTGTGCCCACCAACCCATTGATGCTCCAATACACAGATCCATAATTCCTCCACTAAAACCAGATTGATGTTCACATATAACAGAGGTACTTCCTCTTATTTACTTTAAACCATTTCTAGGTTCCTTTCAGTGCCTAAAGTAATGTGCATGTTAGGTAAATAGAGGTTATACTGTACTGTATAAGGAATAATAAGGGGAAAAAAAGTGTCTCTCAGGAAAAATGCAGCCTCCTCTTTGGCCTCCCTCCTGGGTGTGTAGATGGCGGTTTCTCTGTGTGTTCTCACAGGGCATGTTTCTATCTGATGTCTCTGGTGTTTCCATTTTATGCCCTAATATGGTTTTATGAAGATACCAGTCACTGGATAAAACATTGCTTTAGATGCCTCATTTTAACCTAATCTCCTCTTTAAAGGTTCTTTCTTCAAATAACCCAGTGCATGGTGGAGAATTTGACACACGAATGTGCAGTGACACAAGTCAGCCCACAAGAAGAATAAAAGACCACTCACATCCATTAAAGAAACACTACTGAAGCTCAAATCCCAGATTGAACCTAACACATTAATAGTAGGAGACTTCAACACACCACTCTCACCACTGGACAGATCAACAATGCAGAAACCAAACAGAGAAATAATGAACCTCACAGATGTCATGAATCAAATGGACCTAATTGATATCTACAAACATTTCACCCCAAAACAGAAGAATAATACACTTTCTTCTCGGCACCTCACAGAACATTCTCCAAAATCGACCATATAGTCGGTCACAATACAAGCCTCAACAGATACAGGAAAATTGAAATTACTCCTTGTAACTTATCAGACCATCATGGAATAAAGCTAGGCTTCAACAATAACAAAAACAACAACAGAGTGCCTGCAAAAACATGGAAACTGAACAACTCTCTCCTCAATGACTTCTGGGTCAGGGAAGAAATAAAAAAGGAAATAAAGTCTTCTTAAAACTCAATGAAAATGAAGGCACAACATATCCAAACTTATGGGATACATTGAAAGCAGTGCTAAGAGGAAAGTTTATAGCACTAAGTGCTTTCAAAAAGAAACTACAGAGTTCCTATACTAGCCACCTAAAAGCACACCTGAAAGAGCTAGAACAAAAGAAGCAAACACTCCCAAGAGGAGCAGAAAAAAGGAAATTATCAAACTCAGGGCTGAAATCAACAACCTAGAAACAAAAAGAACAATACAAAGAATCGACAAAACCAAGAGCTGGTTCTTTGAGAAAATCAACAAAATAGACAAGCACTTAGCTAAACTAACTAAAAGGCAGAGGGAAAATACCCAAATCAACAAAATCAGAAATGAAAGGGGGGAAATAACAACAGACATTGAGGAAATCCAAAGAATCGTTAGGTCGTACTTCAAAAACTTGTACTCCACAAAATTGGAAAATCTAAATGAAATGGATTATTTTCTTGATAGATTCCACCTACCAAGGTTAAATTAAAAACAGGTAAATAAATTAAACAGTCCCATAACCCTTAAGGAAATAGAAGAAGTCATTAGAAGTCTTCCAACCAAAATAAAGCCCAGGCCCAGATGGTTTCACCACAGAATTCTATCAGACATTCAAAGAAGAGCTAACACCAATATTCTTCAAACTCTTCCACAACATAGAAACAGAAGGAATACTGCCAAACACATTCTATGAGGCCATAGTTACCCTGATACCTAAACCTCACAAAGACCCAATGGAGAAAGAAAATTTCAGACCAATTTCCCTTGTGAACATGGATGCAAAGATACTTAATAAAATACTTGCAAACCGGATCCAAGATCACATCAAAAGTATCATACACCATGATCAAGTAGGCTTCATCCCAGGGATGCAGGGGTGGTTCAACATTAGAAAATATATCAATGTAATCCACCACATAAACAAGCTGAAAGAAAAGAACCACACGATCATTTCATTGGATGCTGAAAAAGCTTTGGATAAAATACAGCACCCTTTCATGATAAAAGTCTTAGACAGATCAGGCATACAAGGTCCATATATAAACATAATAAAGGCAATTTACAGCAAGCCAATAGCCAACATCAAACTAAATGGAGAGAAACTTAAAGCATTTCCTCTAAAATCAGGGACAAGGCAAGGCTGCCCACTCTCTCCATATCTCTTCAACATAGTACTTGAAGTTTTAGCTAGAGCAATAAGACAACTAAAAGAGAACAAGGGGATACAAATTGGAAAGGAAGAAGTCAAAGTATTTGCAGATGATATGTAGTATACATCAGTGATTCCAAAAATTCCACCAGAGACTTCTACAGCTGATAAACTCTTTCAGCAAGGTGGCCGGATACAAAATCAATTCAAAAAAATCAGTAGCCCTTCTTTACACAAAAGATAAATGGGCTGAGAAAGAAATAAGGGAATCAACACCCTTCACAATAGCCACAAATAATATAAAATACCTGGCGGTAACTCTAACCAAGCAAGTGAAAGACCTGTATGATAAGAACTTAAAGTCCCTGAAGAAAGAAATTGAAGAAGATATCAGAAGATGGAAAGATCTCCCCTGTTCATGGATAGGTAGGATCAACATAATAAAAATGGCAATTTTACCAAAAGCGATATTCAATGCAATTCCTATCCAAATACCAACTCAATTTTTTACAGATCTGGAAAAAACAATTCCCAACTTCATATGAAATAACAAAAGACCCAGAATAGCTAAATCAATCATGTACAATAACAGAACATCTGGAGGTATCACCATCCCAGATCTCAAGCTGTACTACAGGGCAATAGTAATAAAAAACAGCATGGTACTGGTATAGAAACAGACCAGTTGACCAATGGAATCGAATTGAAGACCCAGAAATAAACCCACACACCTACGGTCACTTAATTTTTAATAAAGAAGCCAAAAACATACAATGGAAAAAGGAAAGCATCTTCAATAAATGGTGCTGGTCTAACTGGATGTCAACATGTAGAAGAATGCAAATAGATCCATACTTATCACCCTGTATAAAACTTAAGTCTAAGTGGATATTGGACCTCAACATAAATCCAGACACACTAACATTAATAGAAGAGAAAGTGGGGAAAAGCCTTGAACTCATTGGCACTGGTAGCAACTTCCTGAATAGAACACCAGTAGCTCAGGCACTAAAACAAACAATCAATAAATGGGACCTTATAAAATTGAAAAGTTTCTGTAAGGCAAAGGACACTGTCCTTAGAACAAAATGACAGCCTACAGACTGGGAAAGGATCTTCACCAACCCAACATCTGACAGAGGGCTAATATCCAAAATATATAAAGAACTGAAGAAATTAAGCACCAAAAAATCAAATAACCCCATCAATAAATGGGGTACAGAGTTAAACCGAGAATTCACAAAAGAGGAATCTCTAAAGGCCAAGAAGTATTTGAGGAAATGTCCAACATCTTTGATCATCAGGGAAATGAAACTTGAAACAACTCTGAGATTCCATCTCACACTTGTCAGGATGGCTAAGATCAAAAACTCAAATGACAGCACATGCTGGCGAGGATGTGGAGAAAGGGGAACACTCTCCCATTGCTGGTGGAACTGCAAACTTGTGCAATCACTTTGGAAATCAATCTGGAGATATCTTAGAAAATTGGGAATAAATCTACCTCAAGACCCAGCCATACCCCTCTTGGGCATATATCCAAAAGATTCGAAATGAAACCACAAGGTCATTGCCTCAACAATGTTCATAGCAGCTTTATTTGTAATAGCCAGAAACTGGAAACAACCCAGATGTCCTTCAACTGAAGAATGGATAAAAAAAACTGTGGTACATATACACAATGGAATACTACACAGCTATCAGAAATGAGGAAATCATGTAATTCGAAACCAAATGGATGGAACTAGAAAAGCTCATCCTAAATGAGCTGATGCAGTCCCAGAAAGATAAACATGGTATGTATTCCCTTATAAATGGATATTAACCATACATCACAGGATAACTATCCTACAACCCACACACCCAAATAGATAGGAACCTAGCATATCTATCCTAGGAAAAATTCTATCCACCAGTGCGTCATGGAATCTGCTGCAGGTTAGTGAAACACCACACCCTAGATGGTGTGCCTTATCAACCTCCAGTACAAGTGGAAGCTTGTGGCCCTCACATGACGCAAGATCTGAGGGAGTATGATATGTGAGGACCCACCTCATCTGAGGAGAAGGAGAGTACCAAGTAGAGGAATAAGGAGGGAGGATGGGAGGGAAGGAGGAAGGGAAGGAGAGAGGGAGGGAAGGAGAGAGGAAGGGAGGGGCCAGGAGGGGAGGAGGGAGGAAACTATGTTCTAGAAGTAAATAATACTTTTTTAAGAAAAGAGTTAATAAGCTTAAAAATATAATAAAAATACAATATAAAAATTTCAAACTATAATTTACCAAAGGTATAATTGCCTTACTGGAATGAAAGGAAAATGGCCTTAATTTCAGATTAGAATGTTAGACTGCAGGTGGCCACAGAGATTACACAAACTTCATAGCAGTTTAAAAGTTCTTTTTTTTTTTTTTTTTTTGGAGAGGTATAGGATATTTGCATGGTTTGGCATTAAAAAGCAGGTAACAGGTTTAAAACACTGTAAATAAATTAAAGGTGACAGCTGTTCAACCTGGTTTTACAAACCTCCAAGAGTTGAAAAAACTTAGAGCTAAGGTAAAATAATGTGTGGTGTTAGCCCATGCCTTTACCTCCAGCAGAGGCAGGAGGATCACTATAGAGTTAGTCGTCTTATAAATTCTAGAGTTACAAGAAACAGGGTGGTGATGGTGCACACCCTTAATCCAATCATTGGAGAAGAATACACCCTTAATCCCAACACACTAGACACAGAAACAGGCTGATCTCAGAGCTCAAGGTCAGCCTGATACAAAACAAGCTCTAAATAGAGAAAAACTTTGATCCAGGGGTGGAGGAGCACATCTTTAATCCCATCAGTTGGGAACCACATGTCTTTGATCCCAAAACTTAGAATGCAGAGACAGGCACATAGGATTTGGAAGGATTTAAGTTTGAAAGCTACTTACAAAAGGCAGGCTACAATTCAAACAAATTGTCCTTTGAGATCTCAAAATATATACACTAAAGGTTTGTTTACCTCCAAAATATCAAAATAATTTCTTCTTTAATCCAGACTGAAAGGTAATACTTTATATATTGTCAAATAACCAAATTTGCTCCAGGAAAAATATTACCTGATCCCCCCCCCCAAAAAAAAGGTTATTGTCCCAGAGTTAGGATTAGGGCAGGGCTCTGTTCTTATCTTTCCAGGAGACTTAAAGCATCCATTCAAGGAATCCAGGGACAATTGGACAAGGGAAACCTCAGCAGAAAACAGATCAGACACCGAAGAAGAAGCAGCCCAGATGATCCAGCCTTGCAGACTCCCTCAATAGCTGTTTCCTCAAAAGTCTACAACCACAACTCAAAATCGCTAAGAT
Organism: Lophiomys imhausi; assembly: GCA_907164525.1. Taxonomy (NCBI): domain Eukaryota; kingdom Metazoa; phylum Chordata; class Mammalia; order Rodentia; family Muridae; genus Lophiomys; species Lophiomys imhausi. The sequence continues at coordinate 605,220 of CAJQZJ010033837.1, forward strand.
CATTCAGCTCCACAGACTGCTCCAGCCAGAACTTCAGTAAAGGCCTGAAGATCAGCTTCTGTCTACAAACTTCTTAAGACATCTAAATAGCTGAGCACAAAAGGACTGAACATCAAATGACTCTATTAACATTTTTAACCATTTTTCCATTCTTATTTGTGTCCCAAACAGGTTTACTATGTCCCAAATCAGCAGGAAGTCATTTTAAGAGAACAACATCCTATCTCCAGAAGGTGGAGAGGGTGTCCCCCCCCCTTTGGTTATTTGATGGATAATAGAAAATTTTGTTATTTAGGGGAAAAGACTACAAGCTGTTAAATGGTCTTGTTAAATGGGTTTTGGAGGTTAGACCCAGGGACTTCTCTCTTTTTCTTTTCTGTATCCTTCTTTCTCTCCTATGTAGGAGTGAACAGACTTGAGAAAAAATGGGACATAGACATAGTATAGGAAAGATCAAGAAAAAAGGACAGATTATTGAATATGGCCTTATACCTTTGTATATTGATACAAAATTAATATTATATTTGACTAAATTGGTATTGATCATTGTATATTAATGCAAAATTAAGATTGTATTGGGCTACATCGGTATTGATCTTTGTATATTGATACAAAATTAAGATTATATTTGGCCACAATGGCATTGACCCTTGTATATTGATGCAAAATTAAGATTGTATTGGGCTACATCGGTATGATTTTTGTATATTGATACAAAATTGAGATTATATTTGGCCACATTGGTATTGATCTTTGTATATTGATACAAAATTAAGGGTAATGCTTCTTAAAGGTATTGTTCCTTGTAATGCTTAAAAATGAAATGTAAAGTTTTGGCCTCTTGCTACCAACCATCATAAACTGTTTAGGATAATTAAGAAATGGAAACTAATAGTCATGCAAACATGTCATTTTGTTAGTTACTATGACAGTCTATCACAGTTATTTTCTAAGCTACTCAGAAATCAAGAGACAACCAACATTTGCTTATCTAAATATAAGAGATAGATAGGGCATCTTCAAAAACCTCAAGAGATCTGCAGAATACGGCATTCAAAGATGTTTTCGTAACTTAAGATTTTTTGATATTGAGACATGTCAGCTCCTGACAGCACCCCCCCATTCTACTCCAAGTAGAAGATGAGCATCAAAAAATCTCCAGTGGGAGATGGTTGAATTGGTGGTAAGCCTTTCTCTTGGCAAGAAAAACTCCTTGCTTCAACTGTAGACAGACTGCTGTCCAAAAAGGACAAAACTTGGAAGCAGGTAAGTCGACAGCCTAGCTCTGCCAAGTAATGGTAGGAAAGTCCTTCATAACCCCTGCTCTACAATCAAGTGCTCCAGATGCAGTTCCAGCTGTGTGCTACAGATATAGAGACCTTCTGAGGAGGTAATCATGACCGGGTATAAAGCTGAGGCTGCTGCTGTGGTTTATCATGTTACAGAGGATGTCTTGAAGAGCTCTTTGTTCTACTGTCTTCTGCTTTCATTTGTTCTAAAGTGATTCTGCAAAGGAAAGCCCAGAGACATTAGACCTTTTCCAGTACTTCGGAGACAGGAATCAAAGGGCACAGAATCCGTTCAACAGATCTGAAGATGTACTACTGCACTGTAGGCTCTCAGCCTAGGCAGAAGTCTTTTCCCAACAAGTGATAATACACAACGCTCTTACTCAAGCAATACCCCTTTAGTTCCTACCAGAGGTGATTGTAACACAGTCCTTAAACGTGTGCATGTGCAAAGTCACCTTTAAATGAATGGTAAAAATCTGTTTAGAAGCCCAAATTTCCATAAAACAGGGCAGTCTGAGCTGAGGCCAGAACAGCAAATGACATGAATAGCTCATGGTAACCCAGACAAGAACATTTTGCTTAGGTTAGTCCAGCATCCTCCAGAAGCTTTAGGAGGCCATAGCTGAACTTGTGGACTGTGCAGTGTTCACAGGCTCCCACACCACATGCTGTCATGGTAACACACCGTGAACACAAGGGGCTTCATTCCCACCATGTTGGTTTACTTAGTCTCAACATTCCTTTTCCAAACACATCATGCCTGAGGTGCAGTTTTATTACTGATGCTTTCAAAATTTATTTAGTTTTACGTGAATGAGTGTTTTGCCTAACTGCATGAATATGTACCTTGTGAGCACCTGATGCTCACAGAGGGTAGAAGGGGGCATCATGTCCCATGGAACTGAAATTACAGACATTTGTGAGCCACCGCTTGGGTGCTAGGAACTACACCTGGGTCATCAGCAAGAACAGCTGGTGCTCTTAATCACTGAGCCATCTTGTCAGTCCTGTGAAGTATGTTTTTGATGTGTGGTCATCTCGGCTGTTCTCAGAACTCAATAGGCTCCATGCACCTGGAATCCTGGCAACTACAAAATATTAATTGAGTGCCATTCTTGCATTGGTTATCTAAAAGAGAATACTGTGTTACCTGAAGCTTATGTACAGATATAAAGTACAGGAAGTTGTAAATGCTTTGCCCATACAGGGTGAAGATTTATGTCTTTGTTCTTCTTTAATTCCACATCAAACATGGGATGAAAATGTCTGAAGTTTTTAACAGTATTGGGAGCAGTTGTGCGTCGTTACCCTTCTTACTAACCAGAGAGCTGGTAGGAACCTTAACTAGTCTTCAGATAATTTCTAGAATATGAGTTCAAATCCCCACCTTGTTTTGTGTTGTGTTCATCATTCTAGAGATAAATTAATATATACTAAATCCTTGAGCACAGTGTAGCACACAGGTTAGGCATGACAGGGACAGGGCTCTTGGGACATTAAAAAAGAAGAGTCTTGGAGCCCTTAGGGTTGGGAAGTAATGCGGCTGTCACTCTGAATGTCCCCAAAGCAAACCCTTTGGCTTTGTAAAAACTTATTTAAAGGAAGCAACATCTAAAGTAAATGGGGGCACTGACATTTCCCTGCTCTTTTCTTCAGAATTAGAAAGTACAACATGAAGTGGCCCATTTCCAAACGTAAGATGTGACAGTTAGGGATGACTGTCAACTAGAAAGGGTCTACTACCACCCAAGAGACAAACCTCTGGCATACCTCAGAGCAAGTTTCTAAACTGGGTTCACTGAGGTGGAGAGACCCACCCTAACTGCAAGTATTGTCGTTCTATGGGCTTTGGCCCTAGACTGAATACAAGGAAGAAAGCAAACTAAGGACCAGCATTTATCTCTTTCTGCCCCCTGACTATGAGCATAGTGTAGCCAGCTCTCCTGAGCTCCTACCACCATGCCTCCCCCACTCTCTACATGAAGATTACAAGCTGAACTATACCTCCTCCTTTAAGCCAATTCTTGACAGGGGTTTAATATAAAGGAAGGAAATAGGAGTAGAGAAGGCACTGGCCCTCCACTGTAACAACTGCCCTGAGGAGTGAGCATATTATACCCAGGACAGAAAACATCTCAGAGGGTACACAGGCAAGAGTGTCATCGTGGAGAGCCAGAGAGAACAGAGAAATCACGTGCTCTGTCAATTCAAATCATCCAGAGGATATTTTTGCTGGCTTGTGCAAGCTCATCAGAAATGCCAGCTATTGATTATGTGGAGTCTCCTCAGTTTGGAGGACAGCTGGGATCTAGTGGATACTGGAGTTATCTTCTGTGATATCAGTTTAATTTTCCATGTCATGTGACCGAGGAAACCTGAATATCAATTGGAGGAAAGAGGCTAGGCATCTGGGATGATCCTTCCCTGTGCTGACATTTCGTCTCTGCAGTGACACACATTAGTGAACGAGCTAGCTGCTGAGGGCCAGGTGGAAGCTTCAGGCCTCTGCTCTGTCTGTCCCTACTGCACATGACACCTGTGAAGGAAGCCTCCCTAGGGAATAGAGGAAAGGCTGCATGCGGTGTCTAGTCACATCAGCATGCTTCGAGAATTAGAGGCAACAGTCTCACTATTCTTAGAGAGAATTTTATGGCTGAAGATTGACACAGCTGAGAAAGGGAGAAAAACACACAATTTAAAAATATGCTATATACTTTTGAAGTACAAAAAAGAATTATATTTTAAAAAGGAATCCATAGAAGCAAGAGAGAATACTGTGGTAGTTTGCATAAGAATGGCCCATATATGCTCATATATTTGAATGGTTTGGTTCTCAGTAGGTTGACTATTTAGGAAGAATTGGGAGGTATGCCTTGGAGGATGTTTGTCACTACAGATGAACTTGGAGATTTCAAAAGCCTTGCTCTTGCTCTTCTTCTCTACCTCCTAACCTGGAGATTCAGATGCAAACTCAGCTGTTCCTCCTGCGTCATGTCTGTTTACCTGCTTGCCTACCTGCTACCATGCTTATTCCCATGATGGCCAAGGACTAACCCTCTGAAACTGTAAGCAAGTCCCCAAATGAATGCTTTCTTTGATGAATTGCCTGTGTTATGGTGTCTCTTCATAGCAAGAGAACAGTGGCTGTAAGAGAAGCCAAAATATAGAGAACAGTTATAAAGGGTCAATAAGATGGCTTAGCAGGTAAAAGTGTTTGCCTGTGTTTGACCTGTGGTCAATCCCTGGATTTCTTAACTTGTCTACTGACCTCCTGGTGTGTAGCAATGCACCCTGTGTACATGTGTGCACATACACACACGTAATAGAGAAGTTATGGATGAATGGAGTTATATTTAAGAACTTTGCTGACCATGGCTGGCAGTAGAGAAGTTAGGGATGAATGGGGTTATATTTGAGAATTTTGCTGACCATGGCTGGCAGTTACAGCCTTAACCAAGCCCATTCAAACTCCAGTTACTGACCATACGAAGTCTGTGTACAGGGGAAGACAAAACAATGTGTCCTTATAAAGTAACAGTGGCTCGCTAGTGCCTTGTACTCAGGCCTATTCAGAGCCTTGTTCTGATTGTAGCACAAGGGGCCTTGTTTATCTTAAAGTCCTTCCAAGTATCATTGTGATCCAAGATATTAACAATCTACTGGATCTACTACAGAGAAAGCGATTTGCATCCTCATTCCAGAGGGGGCCACTGGAACTCAAGTACTTCATTTATGGACAGAACTGTAAAATCTCAGTGCTCTGGGAAAGAACAGAACATACCCTCTGAAGTAGAAGGCAAGTGCTGTCATCTCACAGAACATACAAAAATACACTTTAAATAAATAAATTATAAACAAAGCTAAGCTTTTTGTTATTTCCTAAGCAGTTTTAGATATGAGGAAAAATTACACAGAAATCAAGGAAATTTCCCATCTGTTCCATTTCCCCACAGTTATTTGCTTTATTATCATTCCACACCTGAATCTGAGAGGAATGTTATAATTGATGAACACATTACTGTCACCAAGTGTCCTGGCCATTCAGACGTGTTCAGTGAAGAAATGGGCAGTGAGCCATGAAAAGACATGGAAGAAACAAACCCATGCTGCTACATGAGACAAACCAGTTCTTAAAGGCTACATACTGTATAATTTAGAATAATGACATCCTAGAAAAGACAAAATGATGGAGTTGTAGAAGAAATGAGTGGTTGTCAGTGCCTCAAGGGGATGTAGGGTGAGGTGTTCACAGGCCCTTGCATGCAGTGAAACATCCTGGATGGTTTTTGTCATGCAAGTGGTCCCACAGCCCTTCTGCTCATGGGTCATCACAATTCCCTACAGAGGATCTGGCAATCTCCCAGGAAAATTTCCACACACACTCCTAAATCCAAACCTGGGAAACAGGCAGTCACATAAATAGATAGAAGATAGATAGATAGATAGATAGATAGATAGATAGATAGATAGATAGATAGACAGACAGATAGATAGATAGACTGGTACCTTAGAAAATAGATATGCTAAGCCTATTGCTGGTTGGTTTATGACTTCCCATTCATTTTAATCAAAAATGTACACACAAAGGATCCACCATGTGTGAGACACAATGAATGGATGGTATGGGAAACAGACCTGAACAGTTGAACGACCTATCCTCACAGAGCTGACAGTTTCTGGATAAGGCACACAGCAAACAGAACAAACATAGCACAATACATTTCAAGTTGGAAAGCCCTGTGAGAAAAATAGGATAGGAAAATGAGTTGAAGGGATCCAGATAGGGAGTTGTGACTTTAAGTACAAGTACTAGGAAAGGTTCACTAAAAAAGTGGTGCATAAACAAGGGTTTAAAAGGAGCTGTGAGAAAACAGCATCAAGGTGATGCTTGAGAGAAGAAATATTCAGGGAAAGGGCAAGGATGTGTATGCAAGTTGCTGACAAGACAGGCCTGCACCACAGACCTACTCACAGAGAAAAGCTGAGATGTAGCCAGGACAGATGAGAGCAGGGCCACCCACACCAGAGAAGGAAGAACTTTATGCTTTCCTTGTGGATCATTTCAAGACAGTGTTGAACATACATTAGAGGTGAAGCATTAAAGATCCAGAATCCTCAGATAGGCGATTCTAGCTCAGACCGGAGCATTGCCCATAGCTGGGTAAGAACAAGTGGACACACTTATGAAAAGAGTGGACGAGGGAGGCTGCTAACTGACAAACTGTGAGGATGAGAAGGAAAACATCGCGGATAATGCTAGGATGCTGGCTCTCAGTAGCTGAAGGGGGGAACTACTTACTTCAAAGACACCTTTGAAGACATGGGAGCCAACTATCCTCCATGCAGGACATCCCAACTGACCTGACTTATCTGGAAAGTGATCAGAGTGGGCAGATCAAATAATACTCCAAGTTCCAGGAAAAGTAATGAAAAATTAGTCCTAGCCAAAAACATCCTGGAAAAGTTTTCAACTTCAAGAATACGTGGTGTGTGTGTGTGTGTGTTTGGGGGTGGGGGGGTGATTATCTAAGAGCTACCAGGAAAAATATATATATATATACATATTTATCCTACAAAGGAAGAAAAGGAGGCCCGCTTTTAAGCCCTGAACATAAGAAGACGTGGAAAGCACATCTGAGGAGACTTTTGGGGAATGAATGTGATCCAGCACTCTCCACAGCCAAGTGATCTTTTATACATGAAACAAGAAACATGTTCCCTCAGATACAAAGACAGACCTCAGAAAGTGCTCCACAAATGCAAATCTGCAAAAGTTACTTAAATACATAAATGTTAATTCAGAGTAGGAGAGCTTTAGAATAAGTTAACTTGCTTGTTTTTACCTTCTTGGAAATACTGACAAATAAATGTACATCTCTGACAAGAGGCAAACATTCACAGATGAGTGTACTGCACAGTGTTACCTTCAATAGGAGGAACGGGAGAGAGTCTCAACTCTAAGATGTTAATAATGTCTCTATGGTGGTGAACCAGTTAGCCATTTGGAATTTAAGATCGGTGATCAATAACAAGTTGGCATTGGGGTATGGAGAGAAGGAGGCTGTCAGTCCACACAGTCTTAGCACTGGAAAGTTACTGGGTTCTATGGCATGGCAGTGTGGACATACTTTAAAATAATGTAATACCTATCTCAAAGAGGTATATGATGAATATTTTGACTGTAACAAAATGGTAAAAGTCTATGGACGTGCACATGACAATTGCCATAATCACCACGAGGTGTACTCATGAGGTAAAGCACCAATCACATTGCAACCCATAATCATGTGTACATATAAGTCAACCAGAAAAAGTCTTCTTAAAGTTAATAAGCTCTAATGTGATAAACTGCTAATGCTAAGGGGATAGCATGGTGTTGGGTTAAAAGAACAATGCAAAAATGGACATATGACAAGTAATATGTAAGAGACTCCCTTGAGTAAAAAAAGATCAGAAGAAATGACTGACCAGCAAGAAGAAGGGGGCTTTTGGTCCCTTTCCCCTCTTTTTCTTTTAGATTTATATGATTTTATAACATTAAAAAATAATTTAAAATACTAACACAATAGTGTAGAACCAGCCAGAGAGAAAGATACAGAGTCAGAGAAACACACACAGACAGAATGTGCACAAAGATCACATTCATTAATAACAGCAGCCTCATGACTCTGACCTGAAAGGACAGCAGTTGTAACCAAGGGTAACACTGAAGAATGCATTTAAAACTTGAGTTGTAGAATCTAAACCTAGATCATATTTCAAGCAAAAATTAGCAAACATGAATCAGTGTCAAGGAAAATAGTGATAAAAAATGCCCAGGTGGCATGGGAGTAGGAGAGCTAGTCCCACTCCTCACCTGGGTAGTACAGGAGAGCTGGCCCCAGGGGCATGGATATGGGAGAGCTGGTGGGCTGACTAGCTCAGCTACCACCTAGATCAACATTCAGGGTGTTGAGCCGGCCCCATCCAGTATCTACTCCACCTACAAGCCACTGGACCAAGAACTGGAAGGAGCAGGTCCTGCAGAACCAAAGCTTCAGGATCTTCATGAAGCAGGGCAACAACAGGGTACCTGAGAGGAGTCCTGGTGAGGGTCCAGTATTGATGGTGTAGCAGAAACCAGAAGCCTTGAACCAGACCAATGACTCATTGCAATGAACATTTGCACGTAAAGGTGTTTGGACAAAGGTGTGATATACTATGACACACACAGGTTCCATGGCAAGACTTTTGTTCCTATGTTTTAATTTATTCCTTATTTTTATTTTCTTAGCAGGGGTGGAGAGGTTCCGAGTGTGGAGGGCAGATATGGAAGGACTAGAAATGAGTGGGATTGGGGTGTGTGGTCTGAAATTCACAAAGAATCAACAAAAAAAATATGAAAAAAATCTTTAATTCAAAGAATAAAGATTCTTGTGACCTTTGTGCGTAGGACGAGGAAGAGAAATTGTGCTTTCAGAGCAAAGTTGTTTTGGTTTCTTTTTTAACAGAAAATTAATAGTAGGATACGGATTTAATAAGCTATTATTTTTAGTGAACAAGTTTGTGATCCAAGGACATCAACAACTGAGCAAGCACTGCTGTCATCTATAAGTGAGGGCAATGCTGACATAGAGCCAGAGCTTCCTGCCCTGGGCTTTGTCTGTTCAAGTCAACAGAGGTGAAACCACCATGTGAGCTGGAGAACATGCAGATAGGAGAAAAAGCCATGAATAACGGTGCATGAAAAGATTGCTGGGTGCCTTATTTTCAGTGATGAATAAGTCCAATTACCTAATTTGGAGAAGTGAAAATATCATGAATGTGGGTGGTCTACGTTTCATAGAAACTAAAAGTAAACACAGCTAAATGGGAAGGTGGCTAATGAGTGCAATTAACTGTATCATTGATGAAACAAACAGAATTTTTTTAAGATAGGGAAATATCTCATTTCAAGTCTACAAATTAAATGGAGGATAAACACAGAAGTAGTCTGGGGTGGAGGGTAAATGGGAAACAGAATGGCTAAGGCTCAAAATTCTGCACAAAAGCTGTGAAACAAATAGCCCAGATGGACATCACCCAGGTGGAAAACTGGGGAGACAAGAAGATGATAATCTTCATGATGAATGGGAGGGAAAGCCTTGCATCTGTACTAGCTATTTTTCTTGGCACTGTGCCCAAATACCTGACAGAAACAACTTCAGGGAGTAGAAGTTTATGCTGGCTCGTGTGGTCTGTGGGATGCCAGCCAACCATGGTGGGGGCCATAGCAGCAGGGACAGTTCATGGCATGGTGACTGGGACAAAGAGCATGGAGTTATAGCTTATTCACATACTATACATAGAAAGGGAGAAGCAGGCTGGAACCAGGGCTGCTTACAAGCTTCCCTCTCTCCTGTTCACCACCACGCATTAGTGTCTTGTTTCCATAAGTCCTACAGGCTCCACGATCTTCAAAGCAGCACTGGAACCTGGAGATTTAGTTAAAGCATTAACTTCCAAAGACATTTCTGATTCAAATTACAGTAGCATCCAATGCGGCCTCTTAGAACTGAATATGTTTTGCATGTCCCATACCTGGAGATGAAGTTGCTTAGATTACCAGGCATGACACAGAGGTCACTAAAAGCCACTGGCTGAATGCCCATGTCTGAGGGACTGATTTGGAAGCTGAAACCTGAGGAACCAGACCTAAAGTAGACTGAACTCACAACTGCTCTCTCAGAAGTTGCAAGCTGTATGCTGTAGACCTCAAAGCTTTAATGTGCATCGCAGTATGATTAATTTATGTTGTCAATCTGACATAATATATAATCACCTGAGAAGAAACTCAATTAGGGATAAATTATCTAGATCATGTTGGCCTGTGGGTATATCTGTTAAGGTCTGTCTTGATGGTGTGTTCCTTCACTGCACATGGGCACTGTGAGCAGCATCATTCTCATGGCAGGAGAGCTGGACTGCATAGTACAGAGAGAGGACTGAGCACAAGTAAATACACACAAATCCACTTCTGTCTGTAAACACACACATATCCACTTCTGTCTGTAAATACACACATATCCACTTCTGTCTGTAAATACACACATATCCACTTCTGTCTGTAAATACACACATATCCACTTCTGTCTGTAAATACACTCATATTCACTTCTGTCTGCAAATACACACATATCCACTTCTGTCTGTAAATACACACATATCCACTTCTGTCTGTAAATACACACATATCCACTTCTGTCTGTAAATACACACATATCCACTTCTGCCTGTAAATACACACATATCCACTTCTGTCTGTAAATACATACATATCCACTTCTCTATGCTCTTGACCATGATGTGAAAAGAGCAGCTAGCACAAGCTCCTGCCACAGTGACAGACTGCAACCTGGAGTGATTTGTGAGCTAAAACAAACCCTTTGTCCCCTAACCTGTTTTATGTTAGGATACAGAGATGGAACTATGATGTGTATCTTATTTTTAAAATCCCTACAGTTCTCTAGAAATAGTGATTGGACCACTATCAGGAGAGCCACACTCTAGTCTCTACCTCTGACATGAATCCACATGGTCCCCTGATGTGATTTGAGCCTCAGGCCCTTGAAGGAAGCCAATAGCTCCTGGTAATTCTCCAAATCTGAGGGAATATTTCTTTTTTTTAAGTGGTTAGAACTTTTATTTTATTTAAATAAAACATTTTGTTCCTTTCAATCTTTTTGTTTGTTAGTTTTGGTTTTTTTATGTTTATTTATTACTTCAAGTTACATCTCCATCACAATGCCCTCTTTCCACCCTCCCCACTGCCACCCTCCCACCCTCTATGCCCTCTCTCACCTATCCTACTCCTCCTCTGGAGTGAGGTGTCCCTACATATCAGCCCCCCACCCAGTTCAGCAGTCATATGAGCTTCCTTTTGCACTGAGGGCCTACATGGCAGCATCACTAGGGCAAAGTATCCCACCAGCAGGTAACAAAGTCTATGTTCCTGTTCCTTTTGGTATGTTGGTTTTAGGATACTTATCCTGTACTATATGGCTAAAATCCAATCATAAGTGAATAGATGCCTTGGGTATCTTTCTGAGTCTGGGTTAGCTCACTCAGGATGAGCTTCTCTAGTTCCATCCATTTGGCTGCAAATTGCATGATTTCCTTGTTTCTGATAGCTGAGTAGTATTCCATTGTGTAAATGTACCACAGATTTTTTTTATCCATTCATTGACTGAGGGACATCTGGGTTGTTTCCAGTTTCTAGCTATTACAAATAAGGCTGCTGTGAACATAGATGAGGCTATGTCCTTGTGGTTTGGTGAGGAGTCATTTGGATGTATACCCAGAAGTGGTATGGCTGGGTCTTGAGGTAGAGCTATTCCAAGTTTTCTAAGATATCGCCACACTGATTTCCATAGTGGTTGTACAAGTTTACACTCCCACCAGCAGAGGGGATATTTCTTAAAGTGTCCTCTAGGGTGGTGCAACTGTCATTTAAGAATTTGCTTTTTTTAATTTATTTTTATTTTTTATGTTCTATTTTGTTTTCATTGTAACACATTGTTTTACATGATATATTTGCTAATTTCTAGAGGAGACGGAAGAGTTTCCCAGCACATGTTTCCATCACTAACTTCCTACAAAGGGAGCTATCACTGAAATTTTGGGGGTCTAGGGTTGAATATCAGTAAATCACAAATCCCAACAGAGACTCAAAGGATAAATTACCAGGTGCTAGACAAGCTGCTGTCAGTGGGCACCTGCTGCAGCCAAGGCAGGATCAGACTGCTTGGAAATATTGGAGAATGGAGATGTTAACATTACTGAGTCCTTTTTTAAATATTTATATATTACTTCAGGTTCTATCTTCATCACAGTGCCCTCTTTCCACCCTTCCCAGTCCCACCCTCCCACCCTCCACCCCCTATCCCTTCCATCCCACTCCTCTGAAGTGGAGTGTCCCTATATATCAGTCCCCCACTCCAGTTCAGCAGTCATATGAGGGCCAAGAGCCTCCTCATTCACTGGGGGCCTACAAGGCAGCACCACTAGGGCAAAGTGTCTCATTGACAGGAAAAAAAAAAAGTCTATATTCATGTTCCCTTTGGTGCACTATACTACCACCAAGAATCTGCTATTTGTGAATGTTCCAAATGTACCATGGTTCCAGTCACAGGGAAGAAGTCTATGTGGAAACCCCAGAATGGCCTGTGCTGTGCACTGTGAGGATTTGTTTGTTCCAAATCTCCTGCTGGATGGATGGCTGAGGACTTTTGCCTCAGAGAATTTGGGCCTCACTTTGAGTGACAGCATAAGGGAAAACTTACACCAGCTCACCAGTGGGTTGAGAAAATGTTTCCTTTTTATCATATAGTTCTTCCTTTTAATCAGCACAAAGTTTATTTTAAAAAGAAAAAAAAAGCTTTCCAGTACAGACCACTCACAAATTCTATAATCTCACAACAAATGCAATTAAATCATAAGCAATCTATCAAGCATTCTGAGGGTTACTGTTAAATAAACTGCTACAAGAGAAGGAAAGGAAGGGGAGAGAAGGAGAGAGAGAGAGAATTCTATTAGTTTCAAATAATAGGAATTCTTCTGGGGGAAGAGGATGAGATCTAGTGTTCAGATTACAAAAGTCACTGCACAGTGACAATGTCATATGGAAAGAGTGGGCGACGGGGAGTTCCTCTTTTCACTCAAGAGCTTCTCAGTAAGGCCCGAACAGGGGGCACACTAAATCCAGCTCCCTCCGTGGCACCAGGCCCAGTGGCCAGCATGCTGTTGAGCAGACAGCTGCAGCTTGCAGCATCTCTTGGGTCACACTCTGCTGTGTTCATGGCCTGAAAAGCCTTAGTAGAAGGAGAACTCCAGGCACTGGAAGGCCTCTCTTCCTAACAGCATGTGTCGGAGTAACGCTGTAAAATGGATTTTTGTCCACTGGTGGCAAGAACTCAGATTCCATAGTAATGTGTAAATCTACCACCACAAAGGTACAACCGACTTATAAAAGATCACAGCAACCAGTCATTTTTCTGAATTTACATTTCCTTCCTTTTTTGTTGCTGAAAACACTGTGTCTTAATATTGTTTAATGGGAGTCTAGATCTGGGCTCTGCTGTAGCCTGAAGGACACCAACTTAGCACTTGCGTATCTCACCAGGGTGTCACTGGGCTCCTTTCTCACACAATGTGAAACTTCATGGTTTTATTTTCATTTCCTAATTAGCTCTCAATGAAATTTTATTTGTAAAGATTGTACCACAATTTTTTATCCATTGGTGGGAGAGGGAGGGGAGGGTGGGAGAGTGGAATCAGGAGGGGTGGAAAGAGGGAACTATGATGGAGATGTAAGTTGATGTAATAAATATTATAATAAAAAATAAAAATAAAATAAAATAAGATTGTATGCTAAGTCCCCAGATTTGATACCATTCATCCTGCACACAGACAGTATATGTGGGGGAGGAGGCATTTAAAATCCACAGAGGTTGTTCTATTCCCATTTATGTCATGATCCTAGGGAATCCTAGTGTCCACATGGTTGACTAACACTTGGCATTTTAATTTTGCCAGCTCTGAGTGGGTTACGTTTTGTTTTATTTTGTGTTGTTTTGTTTTGTTGGAACAGCATCTCACTGTGTTGCTCAGGCTGGAACTCACAATGCTTTTGCCTGTACCTCCTGAATGCTGGAATGACAGGCATTCTTCAGCTAACATATATGGTTTTTCTAGGTTAATGAATGGCCACAATTCCTTGAATTTTAAACAAATATCATGTAAATGTTATGCTAATACAGTATCAAATAATCCATGCAGAAATGCTCACATGGAAACAAAAACCTCAGGCTGTGGAGACGGTTCAGTGGTTAACACCCGAGGACTGGCACCCACTTACAAGCCAGGTGGGTGTGTGATCCACCTGTAAACCCAGAGCTAGAAAGGCAGTCAGGGGTCTCAGGGCAGGCTAACCAGTTAGATGAGCCATATTTGTGAGGTCTAGTTGAAACCTTACCTCAATCAATAGGGTGGAGTGAAACTGGGGGAGATTCCCAGTATCAGTCTCAGGCCTCCACATATATGCACACACGTCTTCCTACCACATGTTAACATAAACACACACACACACATACAAACACAGAAAGAGAGAGAGTGAGAGAAACAGACAGACAGAAAATGATCTCCATGCACCATTTCCCATTCGACAGCATGCCTCAGAGAAAGAAGAACCATGTTATCATTTTGATGTAAGTTCTTCCAGAATGTATTAAGATGCATGTCTATATGTCTCTATATAAGAAAATAGTCCCAGTTACTGCAGGTATGTGTGTGGGTGTGTGCGTGCATGCGTGAGTAGTTGCTTTCTTTCAGGAAAGAGAACCAGGCTGTTTGGGGCTGCATTGTCTCTCATTATCCAACAGACAGTCTTGAGTTGCTTCCGCTGAGCCTCATCTTACCTCTTTTTCATCTTAGTCTCTCTAAACTGCTCCTATAGTTCTAGTTTTCAGAATGTTTTGAGTCCTGGTAGTGCCACATCTATTTTCTTTATTTTCAATATTAAGGAATTCCTTCTAATTTTGTCCTATGCAGTCCTCACTACCAAATAATAATTTGTTCTTCATTGATAAATTAAGAGAATACAAGAAGAAATAACTTCTAAGTACTTGGAAATACAAAAACATGAGAGATTTCAAGGCAAAAATAGCAACAAAGGCAAAGTGGTTAAAACTGTTGAGAGAGGAAAGAAAAATAACCATCTGAGAAAGGATGGACAATGGAGAAACACAAAAAGCAGAACAATGGAGGCTGCATTTGAATGGAAGAGACAAAAGGAAATGTAGAGGCAGGGAAGCCATGGCAGACAAAACAGCAGAATACTAATGCATTTCTTCATAGCACTAAAGGAATAACGGCTCTAAGCTATAGACAGCACCAGAGTGGCCAGGTGGAGTTCCCAGATGCTGTAAGTGCCCTGGAGCTGGAGCTATCAGACTTGCAAGTTTTGTCTTCACTCCACCTCTACCTGATCCCTGTATTCATTCTTACCCTCACCCCAATCTCACATTTACCCTTACACTCACCTCACCCTCACTCACCCTCACCTCTCTCATGCTTAAACTTAATATCACATTTGCACTCACCCTTCCTGCACCCTCATCCTCAATGTCAGACTCACTTTCACACCCTCTCTCTGCAAAAAAAAATAATCAAAACACAGCTAAACAAAAGGTCTGTATCCTGCACTCCCTGGGCATCTGGGTAGCACAGCATTCCACTGAGCTTCAGAAATTTGAAATCCCCACATGAGGAATATCTCTGTCCCTGTAGAGGGTATGCTCTACCCATCTTCTGATCATCAGTCACTGTCAACCTCCAGTGCCATCACTCACTAACCTATTGTTTGGACTCAACTGTGTCATTCTCCTGCTCATGTATTTTTATCAGCCAAGGGGCATTTCTTTGAGTTGGTCAGGGATCATATGACACTTGATGGTAAGGGACACCCTGCTCCATCCCACATTCTGTTTGCTTCTTCTAATTTATCCTGATACTGAGTCATCTCCTAGAGAACAGCCAATGCTCTTCATAGTCTATGCAGTGATCTTCCTCCACCTCGGATTGGTAGAGTCAGAGCTGCTAAGTGCTCACTCTTCCTAGGTGAAGATGGCATCCAAAGGCACGCCAGGTACTGCTTGGAGGAGAAAAAAGACTCTAGGGTGTATGACTTTCTGTCACAGCAGCCTACCTCCCTAGAGCTGCCAGAGTGCTCAAGCCTTGGGGAAAGCAGGGAATGGGGAAAAAAAGTCCCATTTCTACTCTAGTCATTAAAATCTAGGAATGGTGTGGGTTCATGTTCTCCACGGAACTGTCCACTGTGAGGTAGAGTACTATGCAAGTGCTGATTCAGGTTGCAGGGCCCAAAATGACACTGTCATGATCCATGTGTTAAGGGGAGAGTAATGGGCCAGGGCTAATGGGAGCAAAAGGGGAGCTGTGTGCTCCCTGTACACTAATGGCCAGCATAGGAGGACACATCAAGAAGTATCAGTTTGGCTGCAATGAAGTGACAAGCACTCCCAAACCTAAGAAGCTTCAAAGAAAAAGTTCTTCTCTCTCAGAATGTGTAATCATCTTGGGTCTACTGAGGACCCCCACATAAATTCTTTGCTACAGTGGAAACTAGGTCAAAAGACCCCTGGGATCCCCTAGGATGTTTTCTACCCCAGTCCCTGAGAGAAAGGAAAGCACAGAAAAGCTAAAGCCATCCGTTAAACTTCTGAAAATCTCTGGGAAACCGTTGAGGACACCACAGTGGGTGCATGAGCAAATGAGCATTAGGCCTAATCCATCGTCTCTTCAACAGTTA
The DNA here is from genome assembly GCA_907164525.1 of Lophiomys imhausi. Lineage (NCBI taxonomy): Eukaryota > Metazoa > Chordata > Mammalia > Rodentia > Muridae > Lophiomys > Lophiomys imhausi. The sequence continues at coordinate 621,855 of CAJQZJ010033837.1, forward strand.
CATCCACTTTGCCCTCACCCACTCTCTGCTTGGCCAAACCGCTTGACTTCCCACCCACAGTCCCCACTGCAAACCTTGCTAAAAGCAGCAAGGAACAACCGTTCCACAGTCTGAATGCAATGCTGTGCTAAACTAAGCCCACTGCATTTGGACTCAGCTTCACTCACGATTTCAGGACGTGGGGAAATAAGGGACCCTTATCTCTTTCTCCAGAATGTGGCATAGATGTCTTCTAGCCTAATTTTCAACAGGGTCCTTTGGTGCTACCTGGAACTCTGTGAACACAGTCATTATTGGCCTCATTTCAATCTGAATCCTGGGGACAATGAAGAGTTAGAGAATCCTCTCTGCTGCTTCAGCCATGCCTCATGGGGCACCTAAGCTGCAGTATCTCCAATAACAAAGTCAAAAATACTCCTGTGTGTGGTGACACAGTATGTTCCGAAGTACATCCAGCTGTATTAAGAGATTCCCTTCTGAAACTGGAAATAAGTACCCCTACCTCACAGAGTTCCCTGAGAACCAAGCAGTATAGACTGATGGTATGCACTTGGTGCCCAATAAATGCTCATTCCTATATCTCACCCAGCTCGGGGTCATTGGTACTTTAACCTTAATGTTCTCTGAGGCTAATCTCTCCCTTGGGCTTTTATGGAAGATCTAAAAGCTAAGCTGCTTTGCCCGGTGTGCTGGCTGTGGGAAGCAGGGTGTGAGTAATGCCTCCTTAGTGAGTTAACTAATCCAAATCTTGGCAAGCGGCAGGACTCTCCACTGCCGTCATCCAAATGGACTCAGGATGGAAAGTCTAAGGTACAGGGGACAAAGTATGGGTTGCTTTCTACATGTTCCTTCACCAGGGCTTCCAAACAGCTCTCAGAGACAGGTTTGTTTCCTGAAGTCACTGAGAAATCATATGAAAATGAACTAAGGGGCCCTGTGCTCTGCCTGGTGATTTGGCATTGTTTATTGTCTGTTCTGATAAGGAAATGTGCAGATCAATGTGGATATTGTTGGCCAGAGGCCAGGGAACAGTACAGAAGCTTGGAATACAGCCCAGAAACCACATCCAATGGATGAGCCTATGCAAAGGGCAAAGTTAGCACCTGCTGAAGGACCAAGGACTGTCATTTGAGGCTTAGAGAGGGTTTGAGGATGTGTGGAAGAGTTTCTGAAGAGGAGTACCCTTCTGAATTCCAAGTCTAGAGTCTGAATATGTGAATCTCTGCATGGAAAAGTCTGTCTCTCATCAATGTCTCAAAGCGATCCAGGGTGCCAAGCCGGAGAGGAAAAGGAAAAACAAAGATTATGAAGCTGTGGAAAAGTAGAAGCAGGAAGCTTTCTTTGCATGTCAGACTTTTCTTAACAAATTTATCACGTGGCTTAGCATTACAAACCCTTTGCCCTTTGAAATAATCCAGGTGCTAGACCCATTAGCTTCCAGTTAAATGTTGCCCATAATTTAATTCTTCCAGTTTATCCTTGTGTCAAGCACAGCTGTCTGGACTATAATTTCTCGCTCTGATGTGCTCATGTCGCTCTGCATATGTGTACACATGGTCACGTATTCCGTGTGTGCACATACATGAACTGGTATGCATGCATGTGTGTAAAAGGTGCATGGGGAAGTACTATCAGGAGTCTCCCTTAGTCACGCTCCATCTTTTGTTTTGAGACAGGATCTCTCATTGAGCCTGGAGCTCACCAGTGTTGCTACAGTGCCTGGCCAGCAAGGTTGCCTCTGTACTGGCTAACACAGGAGAGACAGCAATTCTGCATTGCTCCTTGACTCTATCCAAGAGATGTGAAGGACTGACAGTGGCTATTTCCTAGCCCTTCAGAGTTTTGTGATGCATCCTGGGAGATTATTATAGTCTACAAATGCCACAGTGATAAAAGTTTGATGTCTGAATAATCAAAACCCCATCCTATATCAACCAGAGATTCTTAAGGATTTCTTCTAATAAGTAGGAGAGCCAACTAACTCGTCTAAAATTCCACCTTGGAATCTCGGGTTCTGTTAACTTAGAAGATGTTCAGCATCTATTCTTGCAAAATCTAGCTGTAGCTTGTTGAATATTTACCACATGTCATATACTACTGTACAGATTTTTTTTCTAATGACTTACTTAATTCCAACAATTTCATGATAAAAATAATTCTGGTAAATACACTTATTTTTATAATTTATGATACCAAAGAAGAGAGGTTGAATAACTGTTCCAGCAAGGTACCACCACTGCTGAGCAAGCTGGGATGTCACTCTGGCAACTGTGACTCCACAGCCTCTGGGGGTCCTAAGTTTCATTTGTTATTCTCTCTCTGCTCTTTCTCTGTGCCACCCAGCAATTGCTGCTTTTATTAGTTTTTATAATATATCAACTAATTTTTCTTTCGTGTATCAATGAGCTGTTAATTCATTCTCCAAATAGAATGGAATGAGAAGTTTTAAATACCTATGTGTGTGCTGCCAGTTGCATTCCAAAGTCGCAGTGACAAGGCTGAGATGAGGACACCATCTCATCCCCACAGAAAATGGATCCCTTTCTTCCCTGCATTTCAGACCTCTAAAACTCTGTGCTAAATCATTGTGATGTAAAATTGCTGAGGTGCTCTTTGCAAATGATAAACTGTTCTCTCTGAAACCATCAAAGTTAGCTTGCATAATTTGTTTTAATAATAAGCCCTAGCTCTATTCCCCAATTATAGATCAGATAATAGACAGCTTTTAAAAGTGAGTAAAATCTATCTCAAAATACAATAGACGAAACCTACTTCTTAGAGATCAAAAGAGAAAGAAACATCAATGCATTTCAATGAAAGTAAGCAATCAACTAAGAAAGACATGAAATTAATTCAACCCTTTAAAGTACTCAGACACATCACTGAAAATAAAAATAAATCTTAAAACAAATATTTTAGTGGTCATACAATAGTCTGTAAGAAAGACTTGAGCATAAATAAAAGCGTCAAGTTTTAAAAATAAATTTCTTGACAAGTGGTAATCAAAATAGGATCACTCCAATGAGGCACAGTGCTTGCACCTTCTCCAAACATATAATGCAACAAATTTTCAAAAGCACCTTCTGATTAGGTTGTTCAAAAGCTGGGGACAAAGGAGCGTAGGATTTTTCCACTTGAAGAAGGAAGTAGAAGGCTAGCCCACCACACTGACCAACTCACATGGGGGCTGGTGAGGCAAAACACACAAGACAGCTAACTGGAGCTTCCAATGCAAGAACTGCAGGTGCCGGTTCAGAGGAACTGGGTCTATAGTAAGAGGGTGGTTTTCCTCCCAACCCCAAGCTCCCAGAATACTCAGTGAAACTTAAAATAATATTTGCAAATACCTAGGTCATACAGCTAGGCTCATTCCATGACTAGCTAATAACTTAACGCATTTGTTCTAATGTAAATTCTGCCACATGGCTGGTTACCTGTGATCAGGTATCACGCATCTCTCCTCCTCATATCTTCTTGGGCAAATCCGCTACTCTCACATTCTCCTAGAATCCACTCTGCCTACTAGACATCCCATCTCCTATTCTAACTTTTCCTTTAGGCCATAGGTCTTTATTGACAGCTGCTACATCCATACAATACATAAAAGATTCCTTCCAGAGGGATCCTATGGAGAAAATGAACTCCTGAAGGCCTTGGGACAAGCATGGAGTAGACCTTGGACACAAATCCCCTATGTCCCGCATGAGGAATTCCCAGCCACTCCAGAACAACAAAGCACAGCCCACCTGAGAGCTGTGCCAGCATCCAAAGCTACACCTTGCCACCCTGGCCTCCTATGCTCACTGGGAGTGCTAAGGCTTGACGTCCATTTGATTTCAAGAAAATGACCCTTGCACACAGGTTTAAAACAGTGTCCCTGCAGCTGCTCATTTTCCCTGCTCTTCCTAGTGGCCCCTGTGGGCCTCAGTGAAAATTCTCCTCAATGAAAAGCTCATGGTGCAACTGTTTAGTGAATGACAAAACCTGAACACAACACATTGGATATACCACAGACTTGGGGGAGGCAGAGTTGCTGCAAAAAAGGGTAGAATTTCCCTGGGCTGCCACAGAAATGGCACAGCCAATTTATAATCCAGTTGCAGCGAAGTGCTCCTACAATCTGGAGGGATAACCACTCTGTGAAGTGGAGTTTTAGGAAAACAGATTTGCCTTTCACTTCCAAGTTTGGTGATAATGACTCTGAGCAGGGCTGGCCAACTGGCAGCCCTGTTGAGTCTCTTCCCCTTGTCTGGGCAGAGAAAGCTCCCACATTCCAGAGGAGACTCAGAAGTCCAAACCGCATATTGAATCTTCAGGAGCTCAGACTGCTCTTCTCTGGTGAGCTCAAAGAAATTACAGAAATTATTCTCAAGGGATGAATCAGCCTCCCAAGGAGAAAAAGCTGGAGGCAAATCACATTCCATGCAGATGCCAGGCAGCATGTGAAAGTGGGAATTACTTCACAGTTTGGAACAGATTGCCATGGAGGAAGGACATCAACATCAATACTCTGCTTCCCTGAAGTTGTGGGTGCAAAGCACCATGTGTGTATTTGGGGGACTCTCTAGCACCTTGGCAGGGGGGACACACTGCCCTCCTACCAAAAGCTGAGTGTGCACATGAGACCCTATCTTCTTTTAGTTTCAAATTCATCAGTTTACTAAAATAGGAAGTGAGGAGACGGCATTTCTGGAAAGCCTTTGGTTCAGAAGGAACTCTCTTGTGCCCTTGCCTGCTTCTTTTAGCTTTCACATAATTCTCTGATATATGAATCAATTTCTTTCAGAGTAAGGGAGCCTGTTCAAGATTACAAGGTAAGAGTTGGGATGAGCAAAATGAAAGATGCATGAATAAGCCTTATAGGAGCCTACTAGCTTGTAAGCAAACTAAAACAATATTTTTAAAAGAGTTTAAATAAAAGCAGCTTCCACAAGGGAGAGTGCTGCTCTCAGAAGACAAAGATTATGAAATCTCCTTGCTAGGGACCAGATACCTCCCCATGCGTTATTGGCTATAAGAGCCCCCAAAGCACCCCCAAACAATACAGGCTCTTGGCTGCCTACCAACTAGATGGTGAGAGCCATTTACTCTAGATTTAGGACACTGAGAAGAACTTGGGGAGGTTCTGCGACCTGAGTGCGTGGAGCCATGATAGAGAAAATGCATCCTATCCCTGCAGGGAGGTTGGAAGGGTTTAGAGCCTTGCCCCTCTTCTTATTCTCTCTCTCTCTCTCTCTCTCTCTCTCTCTCTCCTTTTCCCATGCTTCCTCACCATGGTGGACTTTTCTTTCTCTGAACTGTAAGCCAAAAGAGACTCTTTCTTCCATGAGTCTGGTTGTGACATTTTATCAGAGCCACAGAATGTACCTAATGTGACATTGGAAAACGATCGGTATAGAGCACTATTCACTCCAGCCCTGCCTGTGGTGGTACCGAAAGGTTAGAGCTATTTTTTTTAGTAGTCTTTTCTTCTTCTTCTTCTTCTTCTTCTTCTTCTTCTTCTTCTTCTTCTTTTTTTTCTTCTTCTTCTTCTTTAATTTCTTCAAGTTACATCTCAATCACAATCCCCTCCCTATGCCCCCCTCCATTCCCACCCTCCCACCCTCTTCCCCCTCACACTCCTCTTGAGGGAAGGTCTAATATTGTTTCTGATACACTGAATTCAATGCTGAGATCTGGTTGCCGCCCCTTCTGAGGCATTCTCTTGATTGGTTAACAAAAGTCACTTATGGCCAATTAGCTGAGCAGAAAGAGTATAGGAAGGTGGGACTTCCTGAGATCAGAACAGAAACTCTGGGCAAACACAGAGACTGTCTTCTTTCTGCCAAGAGACACAGAAGGAGACAGACATCTGGAGAAGGCTGGAAGGTACTCGCAGGCACATGGTGGTTTGGGATTAGGTGATCCGATCCGAGTTAACTTAGAGTAGCTAATTGAGAGTCTGTCCAGCTAAGGGCTAAGCATTAAAACATTAAAGGTCTTGGTGTGTTTAATTATTGGGGAAAAGACTGTGGCGACTTATAGTCCCTCAGTCCAAGCTTCCCGGGCCATTGGACTTTCAGACTCTCAGACTCCCCTTGAACCCAGGTGAATCTCCCACCAAGCTGCTGGTAATTCTACCGGCCTAATATAATAACTTATATTAATTAACAGAGTTTAGGTTACAGATGGTATAGGCCACCCTTGGTCCTGGGGCTCTTTCTCCAGGATAAGTTAGGCAACCAGTTAAGACACTCAGGCCAGGCTGCCTGCTCCTCTGCCAAGCCGCCAGCTACTCCACCGGCCTAATCTTACAGTTTATACTTACTAATAACTACATTAATTAATTAAATTGCAGTTTCAAACTCCCCCATCCGCTTCCTTTTTTTTTAAGTTTAAGGTATATCTTTTTCCCCAATAGCCTCTCCTTTTAGTCGAACAAATGGTTCTTTCTCTTATAACAACAAACATAATACAATACAACAAAAATAATTAGGCCAAAATTATGAAAATTATAAGGCATAACATGTCCAGTCCATATGTATTTGACAACTGACTTTAACATTCTCCATGAGTTTAAAGTTCTATATCCAACTCAGCTTCCACCCTAACTTGCATCACCATCTTAAAAACATCTTCTTAGATCCAGAA
>CAJQZJ010033837.1:628494-693035 GCA_907164525.1 Lophiomys imhausi
CAGCAGAATACTGTACAACTATCACAAGCCACTTTGGAATAATATTAAAGTCAAAATAATTAAATGATGAAAATAAAACATGCCAGAGTGTCTCCAAAAACAGACTAAGAAGAAACATCTAATTTGATTTCCCAATTGAATGGGGAATACATAAACAGAAAATTATTTTGCATTCATTGTTGGACTTTTCCAGGTTTTTTTTTTTTACTTGAGCACATATTTAGTATATAAAATAAAGTTTACGAGAGTGACTTATTGCAGAACATACATCCAATTGGCAATGATTAAGGATAGAACTTAGAAGTTGTGGCATTGTTGATTCTGTGTTACTGGGTCATTCAGAAATGGCATCATCAGCAACTCAACCTAATATTAACAAAAGCTGCTACATATGTCTTGCACATATCTCCCAAACAGCCATCATGAATAGACAGATAAAATGTGACACACATACAAAGGAATCTTATTCTACCATAGGAGGCATTTTGAATTATTTTCATATGCAATGGTCTACTTTGTCAATCTCCTTTGACATATGTTATACCATATGTATTCATGTCAACTGTCTCAAAATATTTTAAGGACAGAAGCATATATATGTAGTTATAGGAAATCCATGAATGCATGAAGAAATCTGGAATGCTTCTACTTTTGAGTCTCAGTAACTCCACTGTATGTAAATATCAAATTTTCCTTATCCGTTTTTTCTGCACATAGATACTTAGGTTGGCAAATTCAGTGTAACGAGCATGTCAACACAGACATCTCTTGGAACTCAGATTTCATCTCACTGGATATGGATGAATTCTGTGGGCAGGATACAAAGTGAATTAAAACAGTCACAATAAGACAAAGACTATGGCATTCTACTTGTCTGAAATCAACAGAGTCACGGGAACAGAGTAGAACGGTCATTGCCAAGTATCCAGGGAGATGAAAGGGAAGCTGCTATTGAACAGAATGTGCCTGTTACATACAACACACAAAAAAAAGCTAGAGCTTTTGTGTACAGCACACCTCTGCCCATGGTTAATATTGTGGTTTTCACTTAAAATGTGTTAGCAAAGTATAATACACATTAAGGAACTTACCATAATTAAAGGTAGTAAAGAGATATCATGTGTGACTGAGTTTGATAGGCTAACACACAAAACAAGACCTGAAGCCTACAAAACATTTCTTTTGCAATAAACAAACACTGAAAGATCATTAAAATTCATTAAATGAAAATGTTCATGTGATGCTAAAATTTATGGAAGATCTGAATTAATTATGTAACTAAAATTTTCCCCAACAATAATGCTCACACTTAAGAGGATTCAATTAAATTTTTTAAGACTTTCTCAAGTTCCCAGAATAGACAGTAATTTCATGTTTCCAAATGATTAAAACATGTGAAAGTGTCTTTTAAACAAGGAGAGACTAGGTAAATATTTGATGGTCATATAGTCATTATAGACTATTTATATATGAGAAAACTGTCAAGGAATTATTGTCTTGGAATATGAAAAGCCTACTTTTAAATTTTTATGACTTTTTTCTTGGTCAAAAAATGTCTCTAAGTGGAAACCAAGTTTGTGCTGGCTGACTCAATGGCTTGAGCTGGAACACTCTTGGGTTGCAGATTGTAATACTTGTTTTCATTTTTATGTAACTATTGTTTTAAAACACTATAAAACAATCATACTTCCTCTTGAACAAATGGAAAAATATCTCATAAAATGATGACCAAAAATTTGTGATTGTGAGAAGTTAAATCTACAAAAGTGCAATTTATTAATCTACTATAAAAGCTAATAGGAGACAACTGGGTAGTAAACACTGTATATTGACCAGTTCATCTTAAACTACTTCGTGATTGTGACTAACTAATTAAGATCACTGAATAGCTACAAAATAAATCAACATCATTCCTTATAACATACAGCTTAGAGCTGTAGGAGATTAAATACAGGGAAACTCCACTCTGAGACTGAGGCAATTTATATTTCTGAGGAGACAGGTATAAAATGACATGCTATTAAATATGATTGAAAATGATAAGCATGATTTCAATTTTTCAAATTCTTTTGAAAATACGAGGAGACAGACCTTCACTATATCAAGTGCATTTTTAAATCCCTTATCTCATTCATTCTCTTTTAAAAATCTCATGAGAGGTATCATTACCTCTGCTTCGAAGATTCAAAAGCCCCAAGAAGGTTAATAAAAAGGCACATGTATTAATATGATAGGCTGGAGGAAAAAAAAAAAGCTTTGGGATGTAGACACATGAAAATTAAATGTGGAGAAAGATTTTGTGTATTTTCCAATAGTGTAGAAAGAACTAGATACGTAAAAATTTCTCCATGCTAGAACGAGACAGTAAAGTCATTGCACCATGGACTAAAAAGAAGAAAGTCATTTTTTGAAACTAAATTACAATCCCTTGTGATTTTTGAGGATTGCATTGGCAATAATATCTGAAAAATACAAAAGACGAGTTTGCCTCTGTTGTAACCATACATGAAAGAGTTTAGACAGCATGATAAAAGGAAGTAGATACTGGAATTCATGCACTCCAGCAGTTCATCGAAGGGGTAGATGTTGGGATGAGCCAATTCAAAGCTCTGACTCTGGGCCGGTGAGGCATTTGAGCTAGTTAGCCTGCTGGCTCTCCCATTCTCACCCACCATCCCCACCCCTACATCAAGGTCAGCTCTACTGTGCTGCCCAGGAAAGGTGCAGGGCCTGTTTTCCCACATGCTGCAGCAGGTGAGGGACAGGGCCAGCTCTCCTGCTCTCATGATACCATGGGGGCCAGCTCTCCCACCCACCACCTGTGTTGAGGGCAATAGGGAGAGGATGGGATCTCTCCCTCACTGACACCACTTCACAGTAGACAAGTGGCAAGGCTAGCTCTTCCATGCTCACACCCTCAGGACAGGCTTGCCCCTGCCCCTGCCACCAGGATCAGTTCTCCTATGTTGCCCAGGTAAGGTGCAGGACCTGCTCTTCCAAGTGCTGCAGCTGGAGAGGGGCAGGGCCAGCATTCCTTCTCTCTTGACTCCAGGGCCAGATCTCCTACCTGCTGCAGATGTTGACCAGTGAAGAGGAGGAAGGTATCTCTTTCTCATCCATGCCACCAGATGGGGCCAGCTCTCCCATGCTCATATCCTCAGGGATGGCTCACCCACAACTCCTACAACCCCCAAAATATGTACGGCACTCTACTGAGTACAGCAGCTGTCTAGGAGTGCAGTCAGCTCTTCCTACCCAGGTGAATGGTGGGGCCAATTCTGCAAAGTGTATAAAGTCTCCAAGAAGTATGGAGCAGACATGTCAGACATACCAACAAAATCCTGACTGCACCTCCAAAGAAACACACAAGACAGGAAGAGGACAAAATAAATGCCTCACAAAATAATACCTAGATGCCTGAAAGCCATATGTAATAAATATTTATGTACACATCTGAATATTGAAGATAACTATACTCAAATATGTAAGAGCCAAACTGCTGGAAAACAAAGACTAAGAAAACTTTGGAAAGAGAGTTGGGGAGGGAGGCTCACTCTGCACAGAGATCTACAAAAGATTGGCGGCCATAACTTATCAGAATGTGCTATTGTGACATATCCTAATGCTGAAGAACAGGAGAATTCTACACCTAGTAAAACTAATCTTTCTGAAGAAAAGGCACATTTCTAAATTTTAAAGAATTGCTGAGAGATGGCTCAGTGGTTAAGAACATTGACTGTTCTTCCAGAGGACCTAGTTTGATTACCACTATTCATATGTTATCTCACAACCATCTGAAACTTAAGTCCCAGGGGATCTGATGCCCTCTTCTGCCCTCTGTGAGCACTAGGCATGCATATGATGCACAGACATATATACAGACAAAACACCTACAATCAATTATCTTTAAATAAACTTAATTGATTTAAAATACATATTTTTATGGGCAGATATAATTCTCCAGCTGGGACTGGCAAGATGTACCAGGACTTACCAGACCTAATCCCCTAAGTTTGATTCCCAGAACTTACATGGTAGAAGAAGACAACCAACTCCTGCAAGTTGTACTCTGACCTCTACATGTTCACCATGGCATATGCTGACAAGCAAGTGTGTGCACACATGCATACACACATACCAACAAATGTAATTTTAAAAATTATTTTAATCCTTCTCTTGCTACTTGAAACATGATTATATGTGATAAAATCATGTCTACCACTTGCCCTGTTTACGACTCCCATTTCTTATTATTAACATGTATATAAAACAACTTAGCCTCTGAAAACATAACAAACTGCTAATGGATTAGCCATACATGTGACCATGGACATGAATACCATGCAGTTGATCTACCAATGAATCAGAACATGAACATAGTGGATGTAATCTGATTCCATGTGTCAGGGGCAGTAAACACTAGATGTTCACGTGCTGACTGTTCTACTATGGGAACAACCAGCTTCTATGAAAACAAACTGTATGCAGATGGAATTCTCTGAGAGAGACCAAAGAACTACATGGAGAGAACAGAATTTACCGTAAGTCTCCAAACACCATGAGGAAAACCATCACTTCTACATTGAGTGCAGACTATCAGAAGTGATTAAAATTAAAACAACCTCCACTAAAGAGTTAAATCCATGAGTGTAAAGGAAAATATAAATATGGTTTCCTGCCTAACACATTTGTGTTCTCTGGTTTAAAAAAAAAATAGCTATGCTAAATAATACTCCCTAAGTGCGGTTTCTGAGTATTTGATGAATTGAGATGTGAAATGTATGACAATAACACAAGCAAGGGAGGAAGAAGATAGAGCTGGTTTTGTATAATATTTAAATTAAGCTGGAATTAATTTGAAACAGATTGTTATAAACTAACACAGTAACTACAAACCCAAGAGAAACTATTAAGAATCTTATTGAAGAAAGAATATAGTCTAGAAAGGACAAGAAAAATTAAAATAGCACATTAAATATTTTTAACGCAAAAGAATATAAAGGTGGGGATTATAAGAGATTAAAAGAGATTTAAGTGACCCAGGCCATGAAGCCAAAAAAGCAGATATCAATCTTGTCTTATCATTAGTGGCATATCTAAAAACAAAAAAACCCCAGGAATTGTTAAACTGATTCATACACATGTAACCCAACTAGATGCTTTGCATAAGAGAGGCAATTTAAATATAAAAGCACAAGTTGTCTAGAAAGTAAAAAGTTCAAAACTGTACACATGGGGCTAGAAAGATGGCTCGGTTGGTAAAGTGCTGCCAGCAAGCATGAGGACATGAGTTCAGATGCTAGTGCCCATGTAGAGACAGGCATGGAGGGTGGCTGGTTAGTGCCAAGGAGGAACAGACAACAGTATCCCCAGAGTTCACTGGCCAGGCAGTTTAGCCAATCAAAGAGTATGAAATTCAATGAGATTCCATCTCAAAAACACATTAGGCACAAACACATGACACTGACCTCTACCATGCACACACATGTTGCATGTGTACATGTGTACCTGTAGATACATGTTATACACAAACATGACACACATGAAAATTTACATAAAACTAATAACCATAAGACAATCAGCATGGCTACACTAACATCTGACAGCATTAATATAAATAAAGGACAGGAGTGTCGCTTTATTATGATACAGCAGTCAACTCAGCAAAAAGAAACAAGATTATGAACATATATCCAAGTAATAACTAAATAACAAAACGTGGTTAAATTTATGGCTGATGTTCAAAAGGAGTGACATGATATTTCAATGGGAGAAATTACCATTTCTTCAAATGGTACCAGATAAGTGAATATCCACCCAGGTAAGAGGACGAAGTCAGGCTCTTGCCACTCATCATAGATGAAAATTTACTTGAAACAGAACAAATAATTGAATATAAGAACAAAAGCTACCAAATGGAATAAAATGAAAGCAGATATCTCTGACAGCCTTGGATTGGATAATAGCTTCTTAAATAAGACATTAAAAGCACAAATAAGAAAAACATAGATAAATTGAACATCAAATTTAGCAACAGTTACTCTTAGGAGCCCATAATCAAGAAGGTGAAAATAGAATATGAAATTTTAGAGAAAATGTTGGGAAATTCTATTTCCAAAAAAGGACTTCTATGTATGTTTTACTAAGGAACTGTTGTTTGTGTGTAAATGTGTGTAGATTACATACATACATGTACAATGTATTTATTATTACACTTATATAATGTGTAGGTGTATGTTTAAATTTTATTGAAACATATATTTCAATTTTACAACTCAATCACAAAAAAATATAGAAAGATTCTAAATAGACAATTCCTCTAATAAGAAATATCAACGAGACAACCATGAAGATATGCCCAACATTACCAGTCATTTCAAAAAAGTAAGTGGAAAGCCCGGCGATCTTTCTTCTCATACCCAAACTGATGGGCAATAGAAAGAGGAGATGCTTTGAGCCAGATTGATGAACTACAGAGGAGGTGGAAGTCTCCCAAACCACTTCCTAGAGAGAGGAGGCTTATAGCTGTTTTGGAAAATAATTTGACAAGTACTCCTAGAAAATTGCCATATTATCTAGCAATTCCACTCTTAGGTACAGAAAACAAAGAACCAAAATTATGTATCCACAAATAACCTTGAGCACAAATGTCTACATGAGAATTTTTCACAGTAGTGAAAATATATAGAAATAACCATCAACTGGCAAACAGATAAAAAGACTATCTGCACAATGAAGTACTATTTAACTACAAATAAAAAATATTTCAACATGGTGAGCCTTTAAAACATTGTGGCTGCATGAGATAATATGGACAGAAAGGTTTTATATTGCGTGAGTTTATTTATGTAGATGCATAAGATAGAAAACGACTATCTATATAACTAACAACCCAACAACCTTGCAGAGTGTAGTTTAGGGGCATGTGAGGCCAGCATGCGGTGATTATTAGTGAGTGCCAGGTTTGCTCTTAAGACAAAGCCTGTGTACTGAAATTAGATAGTTTTGCTGACAGAAAGCATTGTGTCATAGCCATGAATTGCCAGCTTGTATCCACACAGAAGTACAATTAACATTTGTGAATTGAAAACAAAATGACATTTTAAAAGTTTTTTAAATGTAGCAATATATTCTGAAAATGGTTCAATTTTATAAAATGTGACTTGACTGGATTTAAAAACTGGAGGTTCAGTGGGCTTTCACATGCTGTCTGTGGTTTCACCAGACTTTTCAAAACATAGAGATGAGAGGATGCTGGGTAACAGAGTAACAGATTGAAGACAAGAAGTGGTTGCAAATGAAGAAAGGCTTAATCTTAAAATGTAGCATTTGCTGTAATGATAATTCTTTTTAAAAAGCCAGGAAACCTGTAGAACTGGACGTGTTCTTTAATCCAGTCTGAAGTGATTACATGAAGGTATATAGATCATTGGAACATACTCTAATGTTTACGCATCTTACTCCCTATGAATTGTAATACAAAACAACAAAAGACATTCTACATCAAGACTTACTGCATATTCATGTGTATACACACACACACATACATACACATACACACACACACACACACACACACACACACACACACACGCACACAACCTCAGGAGTTACAAACAACAGCCATTCTTCCTAATTAAGGCAGAATGACCCAAGGGCTCTGAGCACAGGATTAGAGACTTCCTTACAGACCGCTGTGTAGTACAAGGGCTACAGTGAAGGCTATTAAGGGCAGCAGTGACCACAGTGACCCCATTCAGGAGACAGTTCAGCAAGGAACCCATATTGTCCCTACTGGGGTAAACTGGGGGAGCAGCAGCAGCTCTTCTTTGTCCACTGTAACTTGGCCCTATCTGGCCTTCATACCTGACTTCACCCACTGGAGCACACAAACAAGTCTCTTTTCTACACATTACAGCAGGCCCTCTGGAATTTGACCTGCAGGCTTTGAAGACAGCAAAGGCTTCCTTGGCCACTCAGTCAACACTGTATTCCCAACCTCAGTCAGTCATGGAATTTTCTTTATGTCTGTATAACCTCACCTTGTCTAGCTCAATTCTGCTGTTTCTCATGTGTACCTCTCCGGTTCTAACTCTGCTTATATTTCTCCCTTGTGGTGCCATGTCTTCTAGTGTCTGGAAACTGTGGCATCTCCTGAACTGATTAGGCTTAGACAAACATCTGTGGTATTGATGGCTAGAGTACAGAACTTGCCTGGAGAATCCAAGGAGGTTATTTGGTACAACTAAGGACTTAAGAGCACCCTTGTAGGCATATAGATAAAGCAAGGGTGATTACAGTGTCCCTGTCCAGACACAGAAGCACACATTCTGTGCATTCTAAAGTCACACTAACTTCAAGCTGCAATACTGAGTGCTGGTCCACAGTGACTTACATTTGAGAAGTCTGGGCAGTGAGTGGAAGGGAATATAAAGGAGCCTTCCAGGATGAACAGAGATGCCTCCCTCACAGTCTGAACAATGCATGATGAGCCTGCTATGGCTACAGTCATGTCTGTACTTGCATGAGTGTGCATGTATGTGTACGTGTGTGGATGTGTGTTTGTATACGTGTGTTTGTGTGTGTGTGTGAATGTGAATGTTTTAGTGTGTGTGTTTGAGTTTCTGAATGTGAGTGTGAGTGTGATGCATGTGTTTGTGTGTGTGTGTGAGTGTGTAGGCATGTGTGTGTGGGTGAGTGTGTGTATGTAATTCATAGAGCTAAAAGCTTAATACTCATACATATTTTACACTTAAATTGAATTTCAATGCAAAACTAAGAAGCAAAGCGTCTCTTTCATGTGTGTATTCCTAAAGTCTTCAGCTCATGCTCTAATCCTCAGCAAGGCTCTGACCTGAACACTATTCAGGCTTAAATGACAAACACAATTCTTATCCTAGCTAGTATGTATGGTTTTTTTTTTTATTTTTAGGTTTTCTCCCATTTCTAGACAATATTCAGACATATACCATTCATTTCATAGACTGAGACATTGTTCCTAATTAAACAACTTGGATTAAGGTGGATCTCTCCTCTTAAGCTTTCTTTTCCTAAGTAAAAATCAGCACTCCAAGATCCCTGTGCCTGCCTCAGATTACAAAATCTCAGGTCTCACTTTCCTCTAAAGTTTGCCTGCAAAGATGCTGGAACACCGGAGTCTGTTTGTAGGACCAGAGAGGGTTATCTGAAAAAAAAAGGGGGTGAAAGTTACCAGCTGATGGGGTGTAGAGAAAAGCTACAATTGTCACACACCAACAAGCCTCTTTAATGCAAACATGCTATTTTAAACAGATACTGGGTCACATGACCAGAGAACAGGGACATTTCCAAAGCAAGAATGAAATGATTCTTAACATCCCTTCTGCAAATAACCCAAGAAACCTTTGCCAAACTGAAAATAGCAAGGGGCTTGCAATGTTGACTAGCACTGCCTATCAAGACTACACAGAAACTGAAATAACCTACAGAAAGATTTCTTAGTCTTTTCCAAATAAACCACTAAGCATTCTTCACAAGTATCTTGAAATTATGGCTCAAAGTGAACAATTCCAACTGTACCTAATGCCACAAAAGTCTATAAGCCATTAACTATAGCAATATTAAATATATAAAAATCAATTTGAGTGCCCTGTTCTTCCCTCCATTGGAAGTGTAGGAGAGAAGGCACCCTACTCCATGGTGTCCGTGTCTCAGTCTGATTTCTTCAGCAGGTGCCAGTCACACTCAGCTGTCTCGGGATCATTAGGCAGCACTTGGCAAGTACAAGGCTGCTTGGCTCGGTAGCCACCAGGCTCTTCCTTAGCAGCCAAGCCCAGCTCTGTGTGATTGTTCCAGAGCTCTGTTCATGGATCCTAAAGCCTGAGGGAAAACCACCTGCTTTCTGTGAGCCTTCTCCATTGCCCAGTGACAGACTTGGAGATGTTGCCCAGCTCTAATGTCCTCCCTACTGGCGACGGGGCACACCACACTTTCCCTTTTTCTGAAGACCTAGATTGGCCAACAGGGGACTTGAACGATGAAGGCAGTTCTCCGGTCTTCCTGTAATGGATATATTCTTCCAGGTGGCAGATTTTCACATCAGTATTGATGGCCATCCATATCCTCTGATGCTATGTTTGTCTCTAATTCTTCCCTCTGGAAAAGAGAATTCCCTCCTTGCTGTCTTGGTGTTCCTATTAAAATACCTAACAGTTTACATTTCTAAACCAAGGCACTTTAGCTTCTCCATGTTACAGTAGTTGGGATGCATAGTTCTCATAATTATTCAGTTATCCATACCTAATTATATATGTGGTGTGTGTGAATGAAAAGCAAGATGCTTTTGCTTATATGTGTGACCAAAGGCTTAGAGCTTTGGGTGTTCTGTTTGCACTCTGATTCTGTCATTGAGTTCAAGGACACATTTTTAAATATATATATATATATATAATTAGACTTAGTAGAAAATTCAGTCTTTGAAGATTCAGAGCATGTTCTGGAATTGTTGTTCACATCATAATAACTTGGTGCATGAATCTGTGTTTCAATAAGTAATATAACAAGGTGTTTAAGATGAAAGCTCTGCCTCTCTTACCAGCTATGTGCTCTTGTGTGCATTTCCACACCCCTCTGTGCTTAGTATAAATGTCAGCCACCATGTATTAGATGCAGAAGAGTTCACCACTATAATATACAAATGAAATGTAGTCTATTGAATTAAATCAGTATCCACTATCTTTATTAAATATTTTTTCTGGCTGATTTGCCAATCACCAAGAAAGGTGTTCAAACCACACCCTATGACTGTATTTTAGAAATCTTGTTTCTCCTTCAAAGCATACCCCAGGACAAAGGTAGGCATACACTGTTATTCTTCAGAGCTGTAGCCTCACCAGAATCATGAGGAATAAGGTAAGTGGGACAGCTGAGGTAGGAGGGCTAGTAAAGTGTGTGTCAGTGAACAGATTTGTTATTATTAATTTTTCCATGTGGGTCAGAACCAATAGTATCTGCAGAATATGCCTGTGTTAATCTCTGGAGCTAGTCATCCCAGGCAAAATGAAATGAAAAAGCAAAACAAAATGAAGAGGTAGCACTAAGGACACAGGAAGGAGTGGCTGTGGGCTACCCAGGGTTTTGGGTTTGATAAAGACAATAAAGAGGAGGAAACATAACTGTAGAGGCAGACTAGAGGATGTGGCTAGGCCAAGAAGCACCAGCATCGCCAGAGGCTGCCACCAGCACTGTGAACATTCCATCTCTGTCCAGGAAACTGCTGGAAGATTCCATGAATAGAGAGGAACATGTTTCTTTTATGTTTCTAAGCTTACAGGTTTGAAGTAGTTGATAACCATGGGACACTGAAGTTGAGCCCAGTGGAGGAGAAACCAGAAGCAGAGTAGGCAGAAGCAGAAGACAACATTTCCTCTACACATTCTCCCTGCTCTTAGGAACTGTTCCTGGGACAACCAGGACCCCTCCATGTGCCCTACTGCTCACCTCATGGAAGAGAACAACAAAGCAGAAGGCACTTTGCAGAGACCAGAGGTATTGATCGTGTCATGGGTGCCATGTCTGGGACCCAGGTAGAATTTTCTGTGGATAAAACAGTATAAAACTCACCCCATTGGCCATGCCTAGCTATAATAATCTCAGCTACTCAGGAATCTGAGGCAGGAGGATCATAAATTCAAGACCAGCCTGGAAAACTTAGTGAGATCATTTCTCAGAAAAATAAAAGGTTTTAAAAGAAATATGCAGGCTGATTATGCATCTCAATGGCAGGGCTCAGCCAGACCTACGTGAGGCTCTAAATTCAATGCCAGGACATCCGCAACAGAATATCTAGTTCTGTATTTACAGATTATGCTTTACTTACACACAGGTCACAGGCTGTGTTCCTTCCTGACAGACTATTTCCTGTACTTTTAGATAAAGCCACTCTTCATTCATATAAGCCCCTGTCCTTAAAAGTCTGCTTTACTCCTACATCATTCAACACATTGACTATAATGCATCCTAAAATGTCTATTTTTCATTTATTCATGTCACATTTTCTGTATGACTAAACAATGTTCATTTTTTATAAACAGCATTTTCCTGAATATTTTAACCCACTCAAAAAAAAATCTCTTTTGCAACATACATTAACCCACTTCTGTTAGTTATTATGGACATAGTCTGGCAGTCTTCAACCCTGGGTTGACTGAGGGGTTTGCTGCTGCTGTGATTGGCTGAGCCTTGGTTGCTTAGCTACAAAAGAGGATGTGCTTGCCTATGAAATGAGTGCATATGGCACCACATACAGATGCCCTCTGGCCAAGTATTCATCCTTCAAGTATGAAAGTTGATTTAGGATAGATCATTTATGTGCTCTATATCTTCCTTCTCTCTTTCAAGTGTATATGTATTTAAATATATTACTGAAATGAAACATGAAACATATATGAAATTGAAACTGAAGTTTTACTGACATAAGATATGAAGTTTAAGACAGGAAAGGGGACAATCCTAGCTCTATATGCCCTGTTTTCAGGATCCCATCTCCTAAAGAAAGCAAGTTAGTCTTGTCTGAGTAAATAGTTTGTTACTCTCTATAAGAAAATAAATATTTGATAAAATTAGAAATTCCCTGAAATTATCACTTCAGTGTCTAAGCTCAAGTTCACCAGAAAACAGAGCTTGAGAAACAACCAAAAGATGACCGGTTAGCAGTTAATTGGAGAATGCAGTACCGGGAATAAAGAATGCAGGTTGCAGGAAGGCAGATGATGAGGACAGGCACTCCCCAAGCAGAAATGGCTTCCACGTGGGATTTTTGTGGATCATGGACACTTTCGACAGATGCCTGATGTTGCCTTGTTGCAAGAAAATGAACTGAGAAGATATTCTCCCCTCCATCCTGTTGCCTGCAGATCATTGCTGACCCAAGAGCACCCCACTTGCCCACTGAAAGCACATAATCGGTGGCTACATAGAAGGTAGCTAGCTAGTCTTTAATTTAGTTGTTGGCACACAGGCCCCTAAACCTTCAGACCTTCAGAATGATGAGGGTGACTGGACTGTCTGTTCTCATGAGACAATCCTGGGTGGCTCCTCAGTAGCATTAGTATGGAGAGAGGTTGCCAAAGAGAGAAAGCTTTGCCCTACTTGTAAGCTTCAGCCCTTCTCTTAAACTCTCCATGAGGAGGGAAGGACTGGGGATTGAGCCAGTCACATCTACTTACTGACACTCCCATAAAATCTCTGAACATTGGGTTAGGAAGATTCCAGACTGATAACCACACCATGATGCTGGTGGTACCTTTGCAGAGGGCATGGGACCTCATTCGTGTTCTTCCTGGGCTGTGTGCTCTTCACAATAAACTGATAAATTGAGTGAATTCTCCTTAGCACTTGGAGCCATTCAAGCAAATTTTCAAAGATAAAGAACACTTTTTATCCTCATGTTTATAGCTAATCGGTCAATGATAAGAGCATGAGAGACTTATGTATGGTGTTTGATAGTAGTGGTGGTCCTAAGCAACAGAACCCATCACTGATATTTGCTGTGTTAAGCCTAGGCAGTTGGTGTCATGACTAAATTATTAAAAACGCAGAAGAAAATTAACTGGTGTGAAGAAAACCTTACTTGTGTCCCTGAGGAAGTCCGTAAAGTCAGCAGAAAGCCCTGGTGGGGTTTGAGGTGTGAACAGGAAGCAAAGTGATGGGTTGGGCCTGTAAGTGATCTGAGGGACCTGGGACACCACGTTGTCATGACCCCTAGGAACCTGCCCTTGTGATTGCAAATATCAACCAGTCACTTGCTTCAGTGTGTGCAATAAGAAGAATATATAGCTTCTGGAGTCTGTATAGACAGGGAAGGCTCTTAGGGAAGGAAGACATGCTTCCCTCTGCTGACCATGCCCACTCCTGCGTCCCCTGAAAAACTGCACTTCCTTGTGTGTTTTTATGGGATGAAATCTGGCAACATTTCTCTAAAATTTCACAGAGTTGTGTCTCTTTGCTTGGTGACTAACACACTGATAAATACGAAAGAATCATTTTCTTTTCAATTAAGCATTTTAAATTGTTCTATTGTAGAAGTTTTGAAATACAGAATTCACATTTTACTTTCTGTTCTTAAGATGTTTTATACTATGCAAAAAGGTGATTGTTTTTATAGATTTGTTCTTAAGGAAAGCAATACTAACTTATAAATAGATACGAAATCAGTAAATTTCACCTACATAAAAGTCAAATCCTTTAGTCAATTTATCGGTTGCATCAGAGAAAATTTAATGATGGCTGTGTTGCTACACTAGATGAAACAACTACAGTTGAGGACACTATTTATGTAAAATCTATAGGGTATGAAGTTTAGGACTTTGTTGTAAATTGAATTTTTTATTCCCTCTGTTAGAATAAAGCTATACCTTTAGGCCTGATCCCATAGCCTGAATCAGGCCAGGCCTTCCTGCAGCTCTCTCTGGGATAGGGTGAAGAAGCAGCCTGTGATGTAAGTTCACAGCTCTCAATTACTTTATGGCCCTGGCTTCTCCATGCTCCTGGTCAGTTGTGTATGCTGAACTAAATCATGTGATGTGAAACTTTGTGCCAGCCCTAAAAGGTAATAACAGCCAGACTTTTCCTATGTTTTGGATATTGGTCCAAAACTATTCAGGGAGATTGTGAAGGGATTTGATTGGGAGGTGGATTCTGCTCTCTGAAGGGCTCACCTGGCCTCACCTCCACCTCCTATGTCCATTTCCTCATGGCAGTTATCTTTCCTCTCCCATTCTTGCTTAGAGTCAGGCATGTCTCCAGGCATTAAAGGAAAGAAGTCTTTCCTTCCCTTTAAGGCTGTATCATGTTTAGATCTCCATATAGTAAAATGTGTCATTTTTACTTCATGTGTATGAGTTTTCTGCCTGTATGTGTGTCTGGGCATCACATACATGTCTGGTGCCCAGAGGCCAGATGATGTGGTTGGATTCCCTTGAATTAGAGTTAAAGATGATTGTGAGTCACTGTGTGGGTGTTAGAAATTGAACCTCTGTCCTCTGCAGGAGCAGCCAGAGCTCTTAACCTCTGAACCATCTCTCCAGTGTCAAGATCACCATATATTATATTGTTGCTGTATAATGTTCTCCTTCCCACCTCAAGGTCCCCAAATGCTCTTGAGGCCCTCTTATTCTGAGAGATAAATAAGTAAAACTCAGGGGAGGAAATTATCAGCTTCCTTTGTAGACAAGCATCTGGGGCTTTAGTTACTCCCGTTAACACTTTTAAAATGTATGTTGGCTGGTACATGAGTTTATAATCCCAGATACTCAGCAGCCTGAAGCAGGAAAATCAGAAGTTCAAGACCAGCCTGGACAATTTATGTGATAGTTTGAATGAGATGAACCTCGTAACCTCAGGTATTTGAATATTTGGTCCTGAGTTGGAGGTGCTGTTTATACTGATAGGGGGACTTAGGAGGTGTATCCTTGCTGGAGAACATGTCACATGGGACACATATCATGACTAATTTGCCAAAGAATCTGTTTTCTGCTTGGAATTCAAGATGTGAGCTCTCAACTACTTCAGCCACCAAGCCTGCTGCTGCCACGGTTCCTCTCTGTAATGGTGGAAGAGTCTTATCCCTCTGGACCCATTAAACCAAAATAAACTCTTGGTCATGGTCTTTTATCATGGCAACATAAAACTCTGATTCAAATTTAAAAATTTAAAAAGGTGAAGTATTATGCTATATGCCTGCAATCCCAGCGCTTGACAGACTGGGGGACAACTGAAATGAATTCAATTAGAAAATAGAAAGATAAAAGAAAGAAAGAGACCAGTGAAAGAGTTTTACCCAGCATGCACAAGACCCGAAGTTCAGTCCCAATGCAGCAAGTATGTAATAAGTAGATACATTGCAACCAAGCTGTTGATATGATAGTATCTAGACAACGACTAGTTTACTAAGGTCAAATCCTGTCAATACATCAGTCCCATTTACAAGAGACCCAGAGAACTCCCCTGTCTCTTGCCTAGCAGCAGAGACAGACAGAAGGTGTGATGCTCCAGAAGGCAGTCCTCAGCAGAGACGAGCATGCAACTATATTTGCTCTCACACAGATGCATAGGCGATTAATGAAAAGTCACCAGTGAACTTTCTAGAGTCGTTTTGGGGAAGTTTTTGTTGTTGTTGTTGTTGTTGCTGTTGTTTTGGGGTTTTTTTTTGTTTGTTTGGTTGGTTGGTTTGGTTTGGTTTGTTGGTTGCTTTTTGTTTGTTTTAGTTTGTTTCGTTTTAGCCTGAGTTATAAATTAAGAAAATGTGGCTATATCTAAGACCTCATGGGACATACATGAGGTTAATGAACCTCAACAAGATTTGCAAATTGCCGTGAGGTGAGGGAGTATTACATTAATAAAACACAAAAGACAGAGTACAGCAGACAGACTTTGTAGTGACACATTTTTATGAAAATACACCTTGACCTTAAAGAGACTGAACTTTCTCCAGACCTCGTGACAAAGTTAGTAACACCCATTGACATCATTTAAGAGCGCCTACTTAACCTGTGGTCCCACTGTGTACTCATCCTGTTTAAGTTTAATCTACCTTCAAGGGAACAATGTACCCACCCTTATTTGTCTCGGATTTCCCATGCAATCAGCTTTTTACAGCATAAACTAATGCAGAGCTTTAATATTGAATTATGTACTCTTCTGTGTCACTGACCCAGAATGATGTATAAGTGTATGTATGTGTTGTGGTAATCATTTGCTGAAAGCAGTCAACAGGTTGGAAACAATTTTATTCAACAAATATCCACCATAAATGTTAGAATCCACCTGTGGATATAGCTTGATAACATATGCTTCCAGTAGTGAGAACTTCTGAGTCAGTTGGAATAGCTGAAATGGTGTCTTCCCTTGCAAAACTTTGCTAAAGGTTTCTTTATAAAGAATCCTTTGTCCCTTTCCCATGTGATGCTTTCTTTTCAAAAACCACAAAGGGCCCTTGTTAGAGGTATACATGGGCAGGCATGGAGTCACAGTCAGGCATCAGAGAGATACAGCAAACAGACTGCAGACAGGCCAGTAACCACAAACCATAGACAGATGGAAGGCACAGAGAGAGGTGCAGAATTCAGAGTTGGGCTCACTCTTGTCAAACTAATACAAGAGGACATATTTCATTTTCATTCTCAATACAACACCAAGTCACTTTGGAACCTCTAAGGTTATTTTTAGGGTGTTAACTGACAGGTTTCACTGCAGCTCATCTCTCCAAAGGGTTCACTCTGTTTGCCAAGTCAAGGGGTGGCAGAGCCTGGCCAGTCACACATTGGAACACAGCCAACCCTACTTCATGCTCCTACAGTTCATACTGGAAAATAAATAGATTTGGAGGCTATTCATGAATAAGTCCTGGGCGCTCTTCTTAGGAGGTGCCACCACTTGCCTGCATTAGCTAAGGGCCTCTTTTCTTGACACTAGTCTATCCTAGAACTCACACAGCCCAGCAGCCTCTACTCAATCGCGGATGGCACTTTCCGCCTTCAGGAGTGTCATTTATGGAAGGAAAACAGCGTCTTTCCTGCTACGAGCTAAATAACTCATCCAGGGCTCTCCGCCTCATTAGCATGGTGATTTAGCCAACTGAACAAATTGCCTCTGGCCATATGTTCACAGACTGTAAACAAAAAGGAAAGAAATTTCTGGAAGTCCTTAGCCCTCTAAATTGCTGGCAGGCTGGGGTTCCTTAACTTAGTCAAGGATGGCGTTATTGCTCGTAGTAAATTGCTCAGACCAGCACCAGTGAATTCTTCTGACAAGTTACGGAATGTATGTCCACTCCACCTGCATTCTTCAGACTGGAAGAGACATCAAGTGCTCTGGAAAAAAAAAGCAGAGGGCAGAACGTGCCGGAGGAGATTCTGCAAGCGTCTCTTCTCCTTCCCTTTTAGTCTGTGGGACTGAGACCCCAGAATTACAGACATTTATTGAGTGTCCACTCAGTTCCAGGCACTGTGCTTCATTGTCTTCTTCCATCTTCAGCTAATGAGGTACGCACTGCTGTTTCTCTTGTCCCAGAGAGAAAGCCTGCTCCGAGTCGATTTCATGGAGTGTATTTTGAAGTAGATCATGTCTACTTTAAAATACCACAAACGACAGAAGTGAAGGAATGTTAGAAGACAGTCTTCCAGTGTCATCTCAGCAGAACACACTGGATCCCTGAGATGTATTTCTGAAGACATCTGAGAAGCTAGGAGTCAGAGTAATCAGTCCAAAGGGGAAGCTCAGAACTAGAAAGTGATATGGTGCTGAACTCTGAACCTTTGAAATAGGAGTTAAATCTCATTATCGTCTAAACTAGATGTTTCTGTTTAACACATTGATGGTCAGAGGCTATGTGGAGTGCGCTAGAACCAAATGCATGCACTTGGAAGAGATACTGAATACGGTGTCTTCCCGTAGAGGAGGAACAGGGAGAGGAGAATGATGATCTCTATTATACTGATATTATATTGAAGCAATTCTTTACTGACAGACAAAAACAGGTAACAGCTGGCTACATTGCTCAACCATGAACATGGCTGAAATGCCAGATTTTGTTTTATAAAATGTGGTGCAGTCCTAGTGTAGGAAAGCCTGCATTCAGAGAATGCATAAGAGACTTAAATGTCCACCATAGGAGGAAAACAGTAAGCAAGGAATGAACAATTCTAGAGCAGGAGGAAATAATGCCTAAAGATCTAATTAATGAAAAGCAAAAATAATCAACCTTTGTTAACCATATGGGGATGGAGAAGGAACTTCACAAATGGTTTCTAGTTCCCATTCTAAGGTTTTTAACAACACTGACTTTTCAATGAAGTCAACATGCAATCTGAAGAAAAAATAATTATTGGCATTCTTTAAAAGCCATGAAATAGTCTTAATAGCAAATCACATTTACAATTATCAAAATAAGTGTTCATTCCCACAGAACTTTCATTATGTAAGTTTTTATTATATTGGAGAGCTAAAAGGAATTTTAATATATGCAAAGAGAAACATGTATTCACAGGGCATCTAGAATTGAAAGAATTCTGTCTCTTGGATCTCATAAAGAACACCTTGGGATTTTGGGGAAGTAATTGCTTGCAAAAGCAACAAACAACCCAAGACACAAATTATGTCTAACAAATCCCTGCTTTTCAATTGCACAAAATAACAGCTATATATTAAATTCTTCAAGATAATGATGCAATTATCTTTCCACAAACCTTCACACACTTGTTCAATAAGTTTTTATTGAGCACCTACTAATTACTATGCACTGGGAAGGTACTTAGAGTACAAAGATAAAGTTCAAAGAAGTGTTGACTATAGACTCTCCCACAGCCCCCACCATCTCCATTTCCTCAAGAAGCTGGGATGCCATATCTCCCAACACTGGAATTAGCCTGGCCCTCCATCCTCAGACAACAAAACACATAGATATCCTAACCCTTACAAAATCTCAACAGGGACTTCTGACTGATGGTCCAGTTAAGAGCAGAGAGACACAGAAGCACTTGCAGCCTGACCTATGACAGGAATTCAGTGGGTGAAATAGAAACCATGTTCTGTTAAACAAAAATCACATAGGCCACAGTATGTAAAAAGGAGAACCTCTCAGCAAGCATATAATCATCAGGTTGTTCTATTCTCTGACATATGGTCAGTGTATTAGTTTCTTTTCTGTTGCTCTGATAGAACACAGCTGAAAGTCACTTAAGGAAGAAAGACTTTATTGAGGTCACTATTCCAGGGAGATAGTCCTCCTGGCAGGAAGCTGTGACAAGGTGGCAGGAGCAGGGAGCCAGCTGATCGCACTGAATTCACACACAGGAAACAGAAGTGCAAATAGGAAGGGGCAAGGCTATAAACTCTCAAAGCTCAACCCCAGGGACATACTTCCTCCAACAAGATTCTACCTCCTGAAGGCTCCATATCCTTCCTAAACAGTGCCACCTACTGAGAACCAAGGGCTCAAATACATGAGCCTGTGAGGACAGGTGCATTTCTCATCCCAACTGTAACAGTGAGTAAGGATCCAGACCACTCTGTTCTTACCAGACCCAAGGGTAAATAGCTATATGAGCTAGGTTGTTATAGATCCCAGCATGCAAACACAGAGCAAAAAGAATAAGAAAACTTTGAACAAATCACAATGAAGGTTAGTTGAGTATTTCATGATTAGACTCAGGCTTGATGTTTTTCCTTCATGCCAGGCTTGGTGGCGCATGCCTTTAATCCCAGCACTTGGAAGGCAGAGGCAGGTGGATCTGTGTGAGTTCGAGGCCAGCCTGGTCTACAGAGCTAGTTCCAGGACAGCCAGGGCTACACAGAGTAGCCCCATTTTTTTGATTAATTAATTAATTAATTAATTAATTAATTAATTAAAAGACAAAATAAAAACTCAGAAGATATTGGTAGCATAAAACCTCACAAGACTCCCAGGAAGTAAAAAGAAATTTGAGTCATACCATATATGCATACCATTAGCTGTGAAGCCCTTCACCTAATTTGCTATAGGAAGATTTTAAGAGACCAAAAATAATGATAAGATGATTTTATCTCACTCAGGATAGTTGTGACTTCAACTACTTTTTTACACAAGAAAATAGAATGAGAAAGAATCAAAGAGTTCACTGAAGTATTTTGCTGAGAAAAGGAAAGTGTGTCAATAAAACTTCCTTTAAGCCTCCTATCTTCCTTTTTCTTTAAGGAAATTAACATTGAATCTATATTCAATGTTAACTTGACCTTTAAACTTCAAAAAGCAGCCAGTTAAACCTCCTCTCATCTACTAAAGAGTGTTCACAGCAAAACACAAAGAATAATGCCTCAAGGATGTCTGCAACACCAGAAATCAAATCCATACCAGAATTGACTGACCCCACTCACAAACTCCCATGACCACAGTGTGGTGAGCCTGCAAAGAAAAGGGTGTGGCTTGGACTAGAGTGAACCTGTGTGTCCACTCAGTCTGCCATCACTTTCCTTCAGGAAGTGACGTTCTACAGTGATTATCAGTCTTTGGACTATCCTCCACTTGACGGCATAGTCCACTCCTTCATCATTCATCACTGAAGGTTTATCACTCTACCTCTATAAGGTTTGGTTTTAAAAGGTACAGTAAAAATCTGTAATATGCAGATGTTTGTCTCAGCCTGAATCAGAGAAGCTTCGTTCCAGTGATTGGGGGTGAATATAGAGACTGATGCTGCACAAGAGCTGAGCGTAAGTGACAGATGAGGCCTCCAAACAGGACATCTATAGCACCTCTGCATAGCTTGAAGACTCAGAAGAGGGGAAGAGAGAATGCAAGAGCCAGATGGCCTTGGTTAAACTAAGGAGGTCACAAAACAGAACTAAAAGTCACAAGTCTGGCCAAGGGATGGGTGGTATGAGCTGGGTGTGGGAAGGGGTTAATAGAAATGGGCAGGAAATAGCATAGAATGGGGAGAAAGTATTCATTATATATGTGTTTAAAATTGTCTAAAAATAATTAACAACAACTACTGCATGGCATTGTATTGGAAGTTTTAAGAAAACACAATAACCAACCTATATGTGCTAGAAGCTAACACACATCCTATGGACCTAGAAAGAAAAAATCCAGGCATAACATAAAGAATATGTACTTTTAATCTTCTTAACAACCAAGAGAAAACAAACCCAATGTCATTTACTTGATTTGAAACATTGATGTAACTGTTCATTTTTAAAGAGAAAACTATCAACATGTTTTGGCTTTAAACTTCAGTTGTTTTCCTTCTGCACAATACTCCATTGCCATCCACTTGAAAATATCAGAGACAGCATATGGATTTTAAGTGTTGTGGCTTGTCCTTATCACTAATCATTGTCTTTGAAAGCTTTCTAATTTTTTAAAGCAGCATGCATTTCAAAGAATTATATTTCTTAAGCTTCCATACATCATTTATGAACAGGAAGATCACGACAAAGACTAAAAAACTATGTTCTGAAAATCATAGGTTAGAAAACAAGATCTGAAGATATTTCTAATTTTTCTAAGACATGAGACATTGTATCATGAGTTGGGGGAAAAATCCCAACGTTATAGTTGTAAACATTTAAAAATAAGATGCAGCAAAGATAAAGAAATGTTGAAAACAGTACAAACAGGCACTATCTTAAGTTCTTAAAATCTTGGATTTAACATTTGAATCCACAAGTCTCACCCATTGTTTGTATTATTAATAAGTAAACTGAAGACAGAGCCTATCACAGCCTATCTGCACAGAGGTAACTGCTGATCTCAATTTGGTATTTATATATGCTGTTGTGCATTATGTTCCAAATTCTGTATGTATCTATATCCTAATGTCATCATTTTACATATTTTGAATCATGGAAATAAATGTTCTGAATATTTCTCTATCTTATGATTAGTTAGGATGGAGATCTCTACATGGCTTGTTTGAAGTTGGTTTTTCAAAGCTCCTGAGACAAAAATGTCTTGACTCCCATCCTCTGAGTGATTCGAGGGAGATAATTGTAATGTCCTATTCTGCCTGTCATATTTTATTTCTTAAACTGCCTACATAAGTTCAATCTAGCACCTGTCTATAATTAATTACATCCCAAAATAGAATTGGCAGCAGAGAATAAACTGTGTTGTTGTTGGAGGTATTGGGATAGGTTCAGCTTTCTTGTTTTTCTCTGCAAATTGCTTCACAAAATTTCAGTTAAAAAAAAAAGAATTGTTTTCCACTTTTTTATAATTTATTTTTTATTTCTTCAAGTTACATCTCAATCACAATCCCCTCCCTACTCCCCCCTCCAGTCCCACCCTTCCACCCTCCTCCCACTCAACCCCCCCATCCTCTTCCCTTCTTTTTTTTTTTTTTTTTTTTAGTTTAAGGTATTTCTTTTTCCCCCCAACAGCTCTCCCTTTCAGTCCAAAAAATGGTTCTTTTTCTTATAACTATAAATATAATACAAAACAACAGAAACAAATAGGCCACAATTATAAGAGTTATATGGCTTAGCATACATTCCCAATGTCCAGTCTATATGTATTTGGCACCTGACTTTAACATTCTACTATCCAACCATCTCCATGTGTTTAAAGTCCTATATCTAACTCAGCTTTCACACTAACTTGCCTCATAATTTTAAAAATATCTTCTTAGATCCAGAACACCTTCTTGATTCCTAAACAACTCAAAATTTAACTATGAGACTCTAGCTATCTATTCTTCAACCACCTCAGAGACCTGAGAGGGATAAATATATCTGATTATATAGGAAGTGCAGGGCCTGCAGCTTCCAAAACTAAAAAATGACATACCAGTGGCTGCCTGGACAGTTCCCATTTTCTCTCCATACATTACAGCATCAATCTTCAGCCATTTGGCCCCATTTCTCTGACAGACATTGATTGTAGAGCAGGAATTATGAAGGACTTACCTACCCAGAGCTAGGCTGTCGACTTTTCCACTTTTTAACATTAAGAAGAAAGTCGTTACTCTTTCATTAGGTAACTTCTGTGCCATGATAGGTTTCATCTTTAAAGCACCAACTAACTAGATTCTTATTTTCGCTCTCTTCCAATGTTGGACCAGCATGCTTCTCCCTTGGTTTATTCTAAAGGATTCATGTTTCATCTCCTTAGCCTGTCATCTCTTAAGATCCCAAGTAGCTCTAACATGCACATCAGTCCCTCTGCTCTATGTGCCCCCCACTTCCTCTAACCATACCACCATCACCATGCATCAACCTATCTGTGCCTTCTGTTGAAGATTTCAGTCTGGTCAGCCTCCTTGTACATGATGTACTTGTTCAATGACCCATCTCCTCTGTACTTCTTCATTCTATCAAAGTCTTTGCTTCACCTCACCTCAATCTTCCAGTCCATGTCAAACCTTCACTAAGAGTTTCCCTTTGGGCACATGACTTTGGTTGTGGAAATGCAATATTCTGAAAATATATCTTACATTCCTAACAGAATGTACCTTTTGCTGGATCCTACAACCAAAGTAGATCATACAACTTGAACTCACTTAAGACTTAAGACTACTAACCTACTGTACACTCAAACTGTTTGTTTAAACTGGTTTAAGAAAACAGTTTAACAACCAACCTTATTTACCTTGGATTTCTCAATCAACTTTTACAACCAAGGCTAATGCATAAATAATCTTAAGTTATGTACTATCCCATGTCCCTAGTGTTATCCCAGATAATGAATGTGTACCACTTGCTGAAAGCACCAAATATAGAATTGGAGGGAAACATCCTAACCTACCCAACTTTATCTGCCATAAAAGCTGAAAGCAGCCATTTGTGGATATTGGTTGATAAGCAATGATGTTTGTTATCTGGGTCCATTGGAATCAGTTGAAGCCAGTGACTTAATCTGTTGTTGAACTCTGTTAAAGATTTCTATAAAGTAATCATTCTTTCCCCCATGCAATGATTTTCACTATGTTCAATAAATGCAGAGCTTTGTTAGGGAAACACAACACAACACACACACACACACACACACACACACACACACACACACACACACCGGTCACACACAGAGTAACACAAACAGAACAGACACAGAGAATACGAATGCAGGCATAGAGTCAGACTCTTGAAATAGACAATCAGAAGATGGAAGACATGGGGAGCATGAAATGGAGAATTCAAATCTGGACCTACTCTTGGTTAAATGACTCCAAGGGGAAGTGCTTTTATGTCTTTCCTTAATGAGACACTGATGTATTATTGATGACTCAGAGTTAATCCCTTAATTATAATGTGTACAATCCAAGCACTTGTTGATGACCCTGTGTTCTTTCCTTTCAAGGTCACAGCAGGGTGTGTGCTGGTAGGTGCTGGTGCATGCCTGAATTTACCTGCTCACTAAATTTATCTGCTCACTAAAAGTTCCATCAGATCAGGAACCACCTTGGTTTTATTCAAACCTGAACATTTAACACTGAACCACCACCATGTACTAAACTCTTGTATTAAAGTTTATGTTTAATTGTCAAATTGTCAAAACTGGATATTTGTGTTGCCTCATTAACAAGTTAACAACTGGAAGGCAGTGTTCCTTGGACCTGCCAGTGCTAGGTGCCAATGTCTCTTATTTAAAGTCTCTTTAAGAAATGCTAATAGTACTTACATAGATAAGTGTATCTTCTCACAGGCTTTAAATCATCTCTAGATACTTTATACTGAGAACAATGTGAATGCCATATCAAAGTGCTATATTGCATTGTCTATGAGGAAAACATCAGTGTGTGTTCTGTAAAGATGTAACTCCCCGAACTATCTTCAGTCCTCCTGTGACAACAATGTTCCCAAACAGACAGCAAATCATTTGCCAAAGTCCTTTAAACATGGCTGCTCTGTAGACTGTCTTGTCTGGGAAGTCTTCCCATCCTCGGCAGCTCTGGAATCTACAGTACAGTGCTACCATCTCAAACCTTAGCTTGGTAGTAAACCTATGATATTATTTTATCAAGGGATCTAACAAAACCCTAAAGGAAGGATGCGTGAAGATATGAAAGAATGCAGAAGAGCTGCAATCAGGGCAGGAAACCAGGTCATCCTTAATGGGGTGAGCCAATACTCACTCTGGTTTTCTTTAAGATTTGTTGTTGTGTACCCCCTCTCCCTGTGAATGTGTGTGTGTGTGTGTGTGTGTGTACATGTGTGTACATGTGTGTATATGAATGCAGGTACCCACTGAGTTCAGAAGAGGACATTAGATCTCTAATGTAGAGCGGAACTTACACTCCATTGTGAGCTATCCAACATGGGTGCTAGGAATCAAATTCAGGTCCTCTGCAAGAGCAGTACACTCTCCGAACTGCTGAGGCACCCACCACTCTAACACTAACATTCACTCCGTTTTATCCTTGCCTTAGTCAGTTGTGTTTTTACAGGAGCTGTTGGCACTTCCACAGCACCTTCTTCATCCACACATGCACTATTTCCTCCCATCCCTAGTCAGTCATCCTCAAAGTACATGAAGTTCCATCCATTCTAGTCTCAGAACCTCTGCTTCTCCATAGTCATACACCTTAAACTATTTGTAGACAAGAAATTGTTTAGTCTTCTATTTTAACTTAGAAAAGAAAGCTATGACACACTTTGTATTTAGCTGATTTAGCTCATAGGTACACACAATGGAGTCTGTAAATGTATCTGAAGGCATGCCACAATGGCTTCATTTTCCCTTGGCTCTTATTCTGCTCCTTAAGGAATCTGAGAGGCAGTATTCTATAAACTTCTTAAAACAGTTTGCTTTCCTAAGGTTTCCAAAGGTTGAAAGACAATAACAAAACAGGATCCTAGGCTACATTCATACCTCTTGAAATCGGACAAAGAGAGGACAGTCATCAGCTATGAGATTAAATTCATCTTTGCAGTTGAACACCCCTTACCTGTGATAGAACTGTGTGATAGCAGACTATGCAAAAGATATGCACAGATCATACACACACACATATGCATGCATGCACACGCACACACATGCACACACTACTGTGGCAAGTATATTATCCCTGAATTGTATGTCATTATTATCATTCTCTGGATGTAGCAAGTATGATGAGATTTACCTTCCAAGACACTATAACCTAATCAGGAAGCTATACTAACAAAAAAAGGTAAAGTTCAGGAAAAGTAGACAAATGGACCCAGGATGTCACACGCTTGTGAACTTGATATATGATAAACAATCCAGAAAGGATACATCCTAAATGGACTCAGGAACATTTGCTACCTGTACTGGTTACTTTCCATCAACTTGGCACAAACTAGAGCTGTCTGGGAAGAGGGAACCTCAACTGAGGAATTGCTTCCATTGGATTGACCTTTGAGCTTGTCTGTGGGATATTTCCTTGATTAAAGATAGATATGAGAGGTTCCCAGTCCCATGCCAGCTGCGCTACCCCTGAGCAGCTATCTTGAGTTTTATAATTAATTAATTTTTTAATTTTTTAAAGAGCAAGGTAACAAACCAGAGAAAGCAAATCAGTAAGTAGCATTCCTCTATGTTCTCTATTTCAGTTGCTGCCTCCTGGTTGCTGCCTGGAGTTCCTCCTATCTAGATGCCCCTCCATAATGGTCTGTAACTTTTAAGTTGAAATAAGCCCTTTCCTCCTCATGTTGCTCTTAATCACTGTTTTGTCACAGCAACAGAGAAGCAAACTTTACGGGTAAAAATAAAATTAATTAAATCTGTGGTAGGTATGTGAACCAGCTGTTCACCAAATTGATTATATCATCATCACAAGCATGTGGCCAAAATTCCTTCCTCAGCCTCCATGTTTCCTGCCATTTCCACATGCCTCAGGTCCAGGACTTGAGGTGGAATCAGTGTTCACTGTTCCCTGTCCTAGGTCTGACTAATGGCTTGCTGTCGAGGCATATTCATATTCGCTTCTCTTCTCTCTCCTCCTCCTCCTTCTCCTCTTCCTCCTCCTCCTCCTCCTCCTCCTCCTCCTCCTCCTCCTCCTCTGGAAATCCTATAGCCATTTGGAGTTAACAGATCTTCAGTCAAAGAGCCTGGAATACTGAACTATGTTTTAGAGCTCAGGCAACTCCCAATCAAAAATGTCCTTTTGAACTCATTTGATATAAATCAACTGTCATTGAAAGAGACCTCCAAAATCTGGGGAGTTATTAAAGAATCTAGTACTCAATACAGCCCTCTTCTTTATACTATACACAACATGACTCAGAGGACACAAAAAATTGTAAAGGTGAGAACTTTTCATTCTCTCTAGAGTAAAACAGGAAAATGCACTATTGACATCAAGGTAAGAACACAGTACTGGAGCAACACACTAAATAAAATTGCAGTCATAGGGTTGGATTGACGGCTTCAAGATTACAAATGCATATTGATCTTGCAGAGGACCCTATATCAGTTACCAGCACCTACTTCAGGAGGTTCAAGGACAAATCTTCAGCTACATAATGAGTTTGAGGCCATCCAGGGCTGCACAAGCCTGTCTAAAATAAAATAGTTGTGTTGTCTCAATATAAATTGTTACATAGGAAGCTGTCCACAGCCATCAGTGGAGCAATAACAGGAAAAAAGCACACTTTCTCTCCCTTTCCTCTGACATCGGAAATGTACGCACCACAGGGGATCCATCATCCTCTTCTGGCCTCACCCTATACTACACTCACGTGCACAAACCTACACACCAAAGACAGATACATACACAATACACAGACACACATATTTTAAAAGTTAACTACAATAATAAAATATTTTCAAATCAAGATAAGATGAAATATTATATATATATGTGTGTGTGTATATATACACACACACTTATATAATAAACCTCATACCCAAATTAAAATGTGAACCAGTAAGGAGGAATCTTTATACAACTTTGTTTTTTTCCCTGTACTTTCATACTTCCAAGTATACTGAAGTTGGATTCATTCTGTGAATCCTTTCCACTCAAGATACCCTGATGAAAAGGAAGAAATAGGAGGAAAGTTGCTGAACATTATTAGAAATAGAGACTGAATAAAAGGAACACACAACATTCAGGGTGGGATCCATGGGCTCTGCTTTGGACAGGTGCCGACTTTCAATTACCCCAAGATTTGGCTAATTCCTGGTCGAAACCAATGGTAGCTATGATTAAAATCATCAGATGGGCATTTGATAGTGTGCCATAAACAGGTTCCAAAGCTAACTGAAGGGGCTTAATGGCCTGGAACACAGTGGGCATTTTCACTCAGGGATACAATTAGGAACCTGGGGTGGCCTCTTTGTTTGGCCTCTTGCTAGGAAGCCATCCAACCCTCTCAGTAGACAGCATACATTACAGAGATAGGACAAAAGTTCACCTAGCTTCCTAAAGCTTTCTAACTTGGCTGTACATGTGACCAACAGATAATATTGAAAGGTTCTCAATTTAGAAAACTCCTTGATGTAGGGGGTGGTTGGCAAGAAATAACCACCAGCCACTACAGGGGGAGACTTTAGGACTACAACACAGCCTGTTCCTAGGACCTGACAGAGCCTTAGCCCCAACACCTACATCTCCTAAGCATGGAAAAGTCCCAATAACCTGCACTGTTTTGTAGGAATTATTTTGAAATGATTCTTCCAAACAAAGCATGTTCCCTTCGGATTCAGAGTGCCTGGCATACAATGTGCCAATGTTCTGATCAACATTAACCTCAGCTCTGAGTGTTGGAATTTCACAGTGACCTGTGCCCACACCTTGCTCCAACCCTCAAAGACACAAGAGAAGTGGTCATTCTGTGAACTAGTGTTATCTACTACCAGCCAGATCTATTTTTCTTCTTCTTACATGGACAGGATCCAAGCCTATAGAAATCACCACAAAAACAACACTCCCAACTACAAGGGCAGCTACACAAAGTGCATAGGCCACACCAATTTATGCAAATTAAGTTGCTGACAAGGATCATTTTATAGAAGAAAAAAAAGTTTCTTTTCAGAGTACAAGAAAGAACACAGAAATGAAGAAAAAAATCCTACGAGAAGTATTTGTATAGAGTTCTAGCTCTCAAAACTTTGAAAAGAACCTGGGTCCATCCTTCAAGGGGCTGCCACTCAGGGAGAAGATGTGTCCCACAGAGGGTGACCCATGAGCCCTCAACATCCTACTCATCCAGCAGTCTCCCGGATAAAATGAACTGACAGAACATGACCTAGATGCCTGGCCTTGATACTGTTCCTGCTTAGGCCAAGGAAGGAGCTGAAGTTGGAGCAGTTGGATTGGAGGGTCTGGGACCCAGCTTAAATTACAGAGTGCTTGCCCAGAATACACAAAACCCTAAGTTCATTCCTAGTGCTGCATAAACAGCATATAGCCGTACACTACTGTAATTACAGCTCTTTTCTCAGAAAGGCCAGGAATTAAGGGTCATACACAACTACATGATAAGTTTGGGGACAGCCTGGGCTACATGGAACCCTGTCTAAAAAATTATGTCACCTCAATATGAATTATCACATAGGAAGCTGCCTGTGACCATCAGTGTAGTAATAGCAGAGTCCTTTCCTTTTATGTAGAAAGTGCCCACAGAGTCCAGCAGATGCACCCCCACATTCCAGTGTCCAGATTTTTTACATACCTCAGAGCATGGCAGGAAGCAGGGGAAGCTTATGGAAATGGAGACATGTTGGGGAAAGTCTAATAACATTGCTTCTGATAGGCTGATTTCAAAGCTGAGATCTGATTACCGCCCCTTCTGAGGCATTCTCTGATTGGTTGAATAAATGCTGAAGCCTGAGATTGGGCAAAGACAGAGGTAGGCAGGACTAAGGTAAGGGCTTCTGAAGCAGGGAGGTTGATAAAGTAGAAGAATCCTCTAAGACAAGCAGCTGGAACAGGAAGGAGGACACATGCCATGGGTTAGAGAAAAGAACGTCATTCCACATGGCCTGGAACATCAGCCTAGCATGGTGAGTAGCAGTCCAGGGGTCGTATTATATATGGGGCCATATTTGGGTAACAGAATCAAGAGATATCTTAGATGGGCAAAGATTGCTCAATCCAGGCCACGTCTTGTTAAAATCCAAGTGGTGTCTGTGTGCTCATTTATAATGGCTGGTTAAGGATTAACAACCAACCAACCAATTAAATATAATATAAATACTAAGAAACAATTTAATTAATTATTTCTACAGAGACAGACATGAGGACATAAGGGACAGACACAAAAAGGAGCTCATCTGTAAAAAGTGGGGAGCAGAGTGTTAACCATTGGTGATCGTTCCACTGTGAGATTTTTTTTCTCTGATGGTGGGAGAAGGGGGAAATCATCCCACTGTTGTGCACTGGTGAGGCTCATGTGTCTCCTCAATGACCTACCTGGCCTTTCCAGTCATTTTCTTTCTACCTTAATATTCCTGGAGGTATATCTAACATTCTGGGGAAATACAACACTTTCAGTGGTGGCTAAGCCTGGTTGCCAATGTGAATGTATCTGGAATCAACTAACCATGCAAGCTGCTGGGCACCCCTGTGAGGGACTTTCACAATCAGAGTATCTGAAACAGAAAGAGCCACCCTAAGTGTGGGCAGCACAGTCTGGGGGCATTCCAGAGAGCACATGGAAGAAGGACACTTGCTTTTGGCCTGCTTGTGTGATGTGGTGAAGATTAGAACAGATTGCTAGAGTTCGTTTGAAGTCAAGCAGAACAATTCAATCAGAGTTCACCAGAGTTGAAAAGAACCAGGGTCCATCCTCTAAGGGGCTGCCACTCAGGAAGAAGTGGTGAGATTATCTATACTGTTGCTGCAGCCCATTATTTCACCAACTTCTTCCGGCTTCCAACACAGACTGAAGCCCAGCAGCTCTCCAGAAGTCCTCTGGGCCTTCAGCACTAGATTGGGTCTGTGGAGACAACAGCCTTGGGTATGAGCAGGAACAGCTGGGCTCTTGGCCTCTCTAGGGTGATACAGTCATTGATGGACCCAGACTACATCCAATGAGCCACTAATAAATTCCCTCCACTCAGGAAAAAAAAGTGTGTGTGTGTGTGTGTGTGTGTGTGTGTGTGTGTGTGTGTGTGTGCGTGCACGTGCATGTGCATGTGCACGTGAGTGTGTGTATGTGTATGTGTGTATGTATGTGTGCATGTGTGCACATGTGTGGGTGTGCAGATGTGTGTGTATATGTGTGAGTGTACATGTGTGTGTGTACACATGAATGCATGCTGTTCCATCAATTCTGTTCCTTTGGAGAAAATTGCTATTTAAAATATTATAACTCACAATTTTTATATTAATTTTATTTTATGTGTCTGCATGTATGTCTGTGTGTTTGGTGCTTATAGAGGTCATAAGATGGGGAAGAATTCCTTATAACTGGAGTTACAGACAGTTGTACGCTGCCATGGAGATGCTGGGAACCAAACCCAAGTCCTATTTAAGAGCAACAAGTGTTCTTAACTGCTGAGCTGTCTCTCCATCCCTGTAAAAGTAACTTTTATTCTGCTGTTCCAATTGTCATTTCAGATGCTTACTGCCTCTGTCTGCTAACTTGGGCCTAGTTGTGGAAGCTTCTAGCCTCCATAGAAACTAATCTAGGTCTAGAATGTTTTCAGCCTCTTGAATTGACTGAACTGACTGAACAGAACTGACTAGAAGCCAGAGATCTGCATGCCTCTGTCTCCTGAGTGTTGGAATTAAGGGAATGTACTACCATGCCTGGACCTAAGTTTTTCTTTACTTGAAAAGAAAATACCAGTCTGGTCTTGAACTCAGAAATCTGCTTGCCTCTGTCTCCTTGGATTAAAGGTATGTCTGTATTCCAGCCGGGTCACACAGACCTAGGTCTTTGGATATGATCTCTTGCCAGAGCAGCTATGTTCTGAATTATAAAATTCATCTACACATCCCAATATTCTAATTTTTAAAAACCATGAGACTCGCTGTACTTTTTGAATCCTGCATCCCAGGTGAAGCCTGTTCACTCTATCTTCACATTATTTGAGGAAATACTATAGTTGTCTAGACATCTACATCTACGCATTCTGCATTTATCCTAAGAGCTGTATAATCTGACCAACATTCTGAATGTATAAGGTACTTTATACTTAATTCTGCATCCAATGACTCCATTCTGTTTCGACTCTCATAAGGGCCCAGAGGAGCCTGTGTTTAGCAGGCGCTGCTGGCCCTCTATCTACCGTGAGCTGTGATTAGTGGCCGAAGTGGTGATACACAGCCGGAAGACGCACAGCCACACCTGACCCTAAAGCCAATGTTGTTTGTTTCACAGTAGCCCTTCGTGAACATCTGTCCTCACTCCTGCTTCTGTATCTCCAGCCACATTTCAACCTGAATGGGCCCTGCCTGCACAGCTAACTTCTCAAGACTACAGAGTAAAGACAGTTATGTATCATCTTGATACTAAAAGTGCCCAGAGGCGGCTCCAAACTTCCATTACTCGAAGACACTAGTACACACATTTTATTTTCTTGCTAGAGAGCTAAGATGCATTTAGACTCTGAGAAATGCCCACAAGGAAAATCCCCACCCAGGAAGAAAAGCAAACGGCCCAGGAGAGAGATGCTATGGCCCATGGAGATGCTGAAGGCCTGGCTGCTCTGAGATCTCTTAATGAATGTGAGATGGAAGATGTACCAGTTGCCTCTGAAGCACAACTTGATTACATAAAGTTGTAGATGAGGCAGAAGGCAAAGGGGATTCACAGCCTGTATTTTTCTTTCTGGCAGATAAAACTGCTGTCTTCACTACTTTTGAGCTGGACCTGATGCCTCAGCCTTTGGGAACTGCATCTCCATCCCCTCTCCCACTCACTGTGCCCCTCTCTGCCCCCCACACATATATACTCATCAGCCTCCATCCTGTTCAGTGTAACCTGAGGCTTCACGGTTCTTTGGACCCTACCATTTCCATTGGTTTGCTGTATTTCTAGGTACCTGTGGCTACATCCCCTGCCAGCACACTCCCTGAGCCCTTCTCCTTCACCCTAGTACCTGCTGTCATTTGCTGTTGCTGTAACGGGTCATGCCTTGTACAGACTGTAAGAGGCAGAAGAGTTCTCTCCAGCTAGGGATATCCAGAGCTAATGTTTTCTTGGGGCATTTTTTTCAACCTTACAGGTTTTTTGTGTACATAATATAGCTTCTTGTTTTGTATTTCTAGGAAGTTTCTGTGTGTATGAACATGTGTGTCTCTACACCTATATGTATGTCTCATGCTTTTTCTTTGTCAAGTTTCCTTTAGTTTGCTTTGTCCTATTCTGGTTTGTTTTAATTTTATTTTATTATCATTATTTACATGCCTCTTTGTTTTCTAAGGACAGACAAAAAGGGTGTGGATTCCTATGGGGTAGGGGAGGTAGGAAGAATCTCAGAGATGAGGGAAGAGAAACTGTAATCAGAATATATTGTATGAAAAAATATATTTTCAATAAAAGAAAAAACATTTTTTAAAAAAGGTTCATGTTCCAGGACCTTGACAAGTCCTCAGGAAGAGATTGAGCAGATGTCTTCCATTCCAGATATTTTCCCTGATTGTTTTCATTACCTCTTACCAACACTTTGGAGGGCTGAATGTCAGTTTTCTCAGTTTCATTTCCTGGTGCTATGATAAAACATCCTGGCAAAAGCAGCTGAAGAGAGAAATTGTTTACTG
This sequence comes from Lophiomys imhausi, assembly GCA_907164525.1. NCBI lineage: Eukaryota > Metazoa > Chordata > Mammalia > Rodentia > Muridae > Lophiomys > Lophiomys imhausi. Next base: position 662,625 of record CAJQZJ010033837.1, read on the forward strand.
GGCTCACAATTCCAGGTTATATTCCACCACCGTGGGGAGTCAGAGTGGCAGGAACTTAAAGAGGTCTCATTACATTCACAGTCAAAATCAGAGAACGATGAATGAATGAATGAATGAATGAATGAATGCTAATGCCCAGCTGACTCTCTCCACTATTATACAATCCAGAATCCCCTTCCAGGGAACAGGGACACCCACAGTGGGCACAGAGACATGCCCACAGGACAGCCTAATCTAATAATCCCTCATTGAGACTCCATTTCCAGGTGATTCAAGATAGTATGAAGTTGACAATTGAAACTAACAGTCACATCACACCACCTTTCCCATTTTTTTTTTTTTTAGTCTGTGAATCGCAGTGTCCACCTGTCACTTCCAATAACAGATTACATTTAGCCCCCAAATGTTCATGAAGATAAGACACCAGCTACCCTGTTGTGCTATCCCAACACCTGAGATAGATGTTAACATTATCAGCTACAAAACTCAGAATCCTAACAAGATGGCAGGGACTGTGGGTCTCTGCACTTGCCAGGAAGGCAGGGTCTTCAAAGATCCTGCTGCAGCAAGAGAAATCTTTGTGTTGACTTTGGTCTGTTAGTGACAACTGAGCTAACTTTAAAGATGGATAGGTCATGACAGGTGCAAGAAACATAATGAAGATGTAGATGAAGCCTACCGAGCCCTCAGGGAGGAGAGAGAGCACATGGCACAGGCAGAGGGTTTCCAAGGTGATGAGGGACGATATGTGTGGGGAAGATCAAGTTAGACAGTGTGTGGGGACACTGGACCTTAAAAAATGAGTCTGGATTTGAATGACATTAGGAGTTCAAAGAGCAGGAATGCAGGACTATGCAAGTCAGTGTACAAGTTTTATCCTGAAGAATCATCCAGAAGAATGGGAGTTAGAAGAAAAACAAGTGTAAGAAAGAATAAACTCAAGTCCTTTCAAAAGAACCTGTGATGAGACAAAATGCAGGAAGTAATGCTACTACTGCGCAGGCTTGGAGAAGAGCCCAAGAGAGAGTTTTGAATTCGTTATGTCATAATTAAAAGAAAGTACTGTCGCTTTGCTTCTTGGCTGGTGTTAGTTTTCTTTCACTCGTGACAAACACAATAACAGAAAGCAACCTAGGGGAGGGAAGATTCACTTGGCTTATACCTCCAAGTCACAGTTCATCAGTGAGGGAAATCAGGACAAGAACGTAAAGAAGGAACCATGGAGGAAGGCTGCTTTCTGGCTCCCTCTTGGGTTCTGGTTTAGCTGTTTTCTTATACAGCCGAGAACTGCCCACTAGGGATGGTGCTATTAACAGCCAAGACAACCTCTCACAGACTTGACCTGGGCCATCCCTCAATTGTGACTCCATTTTCAGATGATGCTGGTTGTGTCAAATGGACAGATAAAGGTAACTAGGACAGGTAGCCAAACATTTTTGAAATATGGCTCCTCTAGGGTAGGGAACAAGTGAAGCCCTGAGTGAGTGAAGTCTTGTGTATGTGTATCATTGACATGGTCATGCCCATGTAAAGGACCCCAATGTTTTAACAGCGTGGGAGTGGCAAAGCCTTCTCGAGATGAGGTTTAGAAGGGTTTTGAAAGTCATCCACTGGGAACAGTGTGTGCAAAAACTAGCAACTGCTGCCTCTTCCTCCAGTAAGTTTATAGACTGAGACTGGTCACCTACAGAGACCTCCTACCCAGACTGGCTCACCCTTACCCCCTATGTTGTACATAATAAATACACTGAAGTTCTGGGTTGTTACATAATTCCTACACAGCCCACCTGACCAGCTTTTCCATGCATGTGTCTGTGTGTCAGTCCTTTCTTCATTCCGTCATCACCCCTACTCTGGGTTCTGTAGGCAACACAGCACTCTGCCTTCTCATCTTGCCTGCCGGGTTCATACGTCTGGAATGTTCAGGATTTTATCAGAATTTTTCTAAGTTAAATGCTGCCTGGAAAACAAGTTTGTTTTTCTCCAAGTTACCTACCAACAATGAGTATTTACATCTCCTCTCCTGTTTTACTCTCAAGAGTTTGCAGCTGAACATTCGTGACTATTCAATCAGCGCAGGCTGGTGGGTGGGAAATTAGATGTCGTTTCATGACGCCTTTGAGAATAGTATTTTCTCCCTCAAAAATTCAATAAACACCCCACAGCACTGTACCCCCACAGCACAGGACTTCACTCACTCAGGGCTTCACTTGTTCCCTACCCTAGAGGAGCCATATTTCAAAAACTCTTTGATTTTAAGTTCAAATCATAAACTGCTACAAAATGTACATGAGAAAGGAATGCACAAAATTCCTCAGTGGCTTATTTTTCTTTGTTTTATGCCATAATCTCATAATCCTTCAAATGATAACTTGGTAGACTGCTTCAATACCAAAGTCAATGAAAAGTATTGTAATCAAATGTCTGACTGTAAATGCCTGTAAAAATCCACTATAAAACGGAGATGACCACACTTGCCCCTGGCCAAGTAACTGGTTGAGAGCTTGGGCATCAAGATACTTAGCTATAAAAATGAGGCTGATGAGATGCCTGGAGAACACAAGGACCTCAGCTCAATTGCCAAAGCCTTCTTTATTTTTTTTAATTTTTTATGTTTATTTATTATTTCAGGTTACATCTCCATCATAGTACCCTCTTTCAACCCCTCCCAGTCCCACCCTCCTACCCTCTACCCCTTCTCCCTTCCATCCCATATGGAGTGTCCCTACATATCAGTCTCCCACCCTAGTTCAGCAGTCATATGAGGGCCAAGAGCCTCCTCATACACTGGGGGCCTAAAAGGCAGCACGACTAGGGCAAAGTGTCTCATTGACAGGAAACAAAGTCTATGTTTCTGTTTCCTTTGGTGCATTGGTTGTAGTATAGATATCCTGTACTATATGGCTAAAATCCGATTATAAGTGAATAAATGCCATGTGCATCCTTCTGAGTCTGGGTTAACTCACTCAGGATGAGCTTCTCTAGTTCCATCCATTTGGCTGCAAATTGCATGCTTTCATTGTTTCTGATAGCTGAGTAGTATTCCATTGTGTAATGTACCACATATTTTTTTAATCCATTTGTCTGTTGAGGGACATCTGAGTTTTTTCCAAAGCTTTCTTTAAATTGCTAAAAAGCTGGACATGATGGAGAAGCGTGGACACACACAGTTCCTCAAAATAGAACTGCCTTCCCTAGGCTTCTCCATCCATCAGCTCCTAGAATGGAGCCATTGGGTTTTCTTGCATACATCCCCCCACACACACCATTGAGTTCCACTCCCCTCTGTAAATCCTGCCCTGCAAGTCGGACCTCTTCCTTCTAGATGGACTTTGATTTTATCTTTGGGGTGGAGGCAGACGTTTATTCTGCATTGGACTATAGTCATTCACATTCACACGCAGGCCTCTAACTCATACAGTGCTCATTAATGTCCCCCTTATAGTGTCAGCCCCTTCACGGGTGTCCAACAATATCCATTAAACAAGCTATTCCCACTTGACCTTCAGCCTTTCCAGTTATATATTTTCAGGCAATGTTCAATGATTGTACTTTTCCAATCAATGAGAATAAAGTCTTCAAAACAAAAAACAAAAAAAAAACATCTATCGTCTCATTGTCAGGCCACATATCAAGCCCATCTGTGCCTATACCACAGACAGCTTGAGTCACATCTGTTAGCCACACACATTAATGGGACTCTGTAGCCACATATCCATCAGAATCAGTAAGGCAGTGAAACTAATTTAATGCACCACAATCTCTATCCAAAGTCCGCTAACAATGAAACCCTGAGATATATTATACCCTCAGTTAGTTCTTTTCTGTTAATTTGGAAATCATCCATTGCTGTTTTCTCATAAGAATTAAGGCAGCCTAGAAGATCGGAGGAGTGGCTGGTTAAATATTTATTTGATGATGGCCCCAAACTCTCATTTAGTTTCATCTTTAAACCTACTTCTAAAATCTATGTATTTTGGCCACATCCCTGTTCCTTCCTTCCTAAGCACACATCATTTCTCTGCCTCTAAAAAGAGTAATTTATTCTAAAGATATGAGGCGATTTTCCCTGCAATTCCCAGAAGGACAATTTCATCTTGATTATATTTTCACCAAGTTTAATTTTTAACTTTCACGTTTAGTCTGAACTACCACCCCTGCCATTTTCATTGAAATGTTTGCTTCGGCAAACATCGCTGATATGAGTATTAAGAGAGGAACATTGTTGCAGAAAACTTTATCCAATACTATAGCTTGATTAACTAGCAAATGATTCTCTATCAGCAGTTCCATCCTTCTTGATAGATGAGGTAATATCACTGCAAGAGCATATGGCATCCATCAGCATACGAAATGGAAATCTAAACACTGGCCTAGCATCTTCTGAGCCTGGAGATGGTGTGATGAGGAGTTCATGCATATATGTATGACTTCACTACCAAGAGCTTTAGAGATGCATCTTCTGTTAGAACATCTTCACAAAGCGACTCAAACAGAAATCTGAGTGGTAATTTTGAGAGACTTCATCAGTGTTTAGGACTTTCCTTTGTTATATAAATATCTTGCTGTGTAATTTGCATATATAAGGAATTTAATGAAGATAATATATAGGGAAGAAAACTTAAGAAGTAGTAGTAGTGGAATATAAAACAACCCAAAATTGAAGACGGGAGGTCAAAGTTCAATGGATGGACCATGCACAAAGCCAGCCACAGGCATTACTAGGTAAGCGTAGATTAAATGAACGACTGGGCCTCATAAATACTCTGAAAGGTGGAGTGGCCTGTCTATTTTAAAGTACTCAAGAATGAAAGTGTGAGTTTCTAATCCATAAAAACTTGACCATTTACACAAACACCAAACAAGCTCGTAAAGACAAAATGGAAACCAAAACTAGCATCACAACACCCTACTGGTGTTTAAATAAATAAATAACCTGGGATTAAATAAATTTGTGTTAATCTGACTTATTCATGGGAACATCTGTTTTGACTCCAGGTTTCGGTCAATTTGCTTCTTGGCCACATGTATTTGGGCAGAACAGGAGAGAACCGGGAGTATGATACCTAGGCAACTCTTCAATCAGTTAAATCAGACTGGAAGCCAAGAGAAGGGAGAGATTGAGGAACTGGTATATCCTCAAAGGTCCCAATCCTGGTGACCTCAACAAGACACCACCTCTTGTTGAAAAGTCTTCCACTTTCAAGCAGCACCACCAAGCTGGAGATGGCTTCCACATTTGAGCCCATGGGGGAGACATTTTTCATTCAAATTATAATGACTTGATGTAGTTATAGTTAGTTATAGCAGTGGCATATATGATGGAAAAGTTATATTTCCCCATACAGTATATAGTAAATCACTTTTAGGGATAGGATATGAAAAGTAGACCTGCCTACCAATAAACCTTCTACTGTGGTGGTACACCTTACTTGTTAATAAAAGCATGTGTTTTTTTTGTGATTTTCTTTCAAATGTTCTTAACAGGAGGCTTAAAATTATCTATGAGATAATATGAAGTCATTATTAAAAAGTAAACTCACTTACATAGTAACTGAAATATTTGCACCATCCACAAAAAGACACCAACAATCAGGTTGATTGGACAAAATTTGTGTAACACATGAGAGTTTCTATCTCGTCCTTTGGAGCAACTTAGTCAAAGGAAGGCTCCATAGAACCGACTCGAATTATCGTACGGCACATGAGCCCATCTTAAGTACTTTCTTCTTGCCAATATCTAAGAACAGCACCTTTCTACCTAAAGTTCTCCAAATCTACCTACCGATTTCAAAATTGTTGTCCTTTCTCTTTTACTGTCAGCTATGACACCATAAAAACAAAATGATTCAATGTTGTCAGAGCAGCAGCTGGTTTTACAGCCTCTTCTGAATGACCACACATGACAAATGCTGAGGAATCAATAAGAAAACAAAAAGACTTAGAAGGCTGACTGTGGCATTGCTGCTGTCATCTATTTTAAGTAAAGGTACAGGTTTCTTAACTGTATTTAACCTCTGTGCCCTGCATATTTTATTTTTATTTTCGTTTCTGCAGTTCTGGGGGTAGAAGCCAAGGTCTGCACATTTTAGGCAAGCATTCCACTGCTAAGCTCACCCCCAGCCTCTTCTTTTTTATAAGAAAGCAAGATGCTACCTTTTGAGACAAAGCTGCTTTAAGCTGTGAAATAGGGTGGTGTCTTCCTGAGCAAGTGAAAGTGTTTCTCTCTGCAGGATGCTCCCAACTCCAAATGCACTATCACTCTGGGTCTTTGTAAATAAAGATCAAGGCAATTCCACATGGTAATTTAATCCCAGTGGCTATTTTCCCAGGTCTCTTTAGAACATGCAGTCCTTGAAGATGGACAGAACTAAAGTTGGAGGATAGAACCAGGGCACTACCAGCACGATGTCATTTTTAAAAGATAAGAATATAACATTCTAAGCAATAATGCCCATAAGACAACATCTTATTGTTCTCTAGAACAAAAAGAACAAATTTTCTGTCTTTTCTAAGGAGGCAGGGAGGAGTGGGGTGGGAAAGAAAGCAGGAGGGAAGAAAAGAATCTAGCTATAAAAAGAATTACGGCAAGATCTTTAAGTTGTCTAGATCTCAGCTCTCTTATGTGAAATAGATCATTGGAGGCATATAAAAGATAACCATTAGCAACAAAGTAGAAACTAGGGCCTCAAATCTCCCATCTTAGGCATGTTTAAGACCTCAAAGGCAGAAGAAGACAGTATAATGGATGCTTATATTAACTTCCAATACTTGCTGTAACAAATTGCCAGGAATGTAGTGCCTCAAAATGGCAGAGGTGCATTTTCTTATGTGAATACTACCCTGGGATAGAGATACAAAGTCTACACCACTGAACTAAGGTCAAGGTCACAGATGGGAGAAGGCCAAGATCACAAAGTGCTATGCTTGCCTGGAGTCTCAAGGCAAAATGCATCCCTCACCACTTCCCAAATCTAGTGGCTACTGAGTTAGTTCTTCGGTTTGTGGCCAGTCTCTCCAGCCTTCCAGGCCAGCAGTGCTCTCATCTCTGAACTCCAATTCATGCCACCATGCTCCAATGTGTCAGTGACTTCTCTTGCTGCCTTGCCCTCACATCATTCCTGATTCCACTTAAGCTCACTTGGATTATCCATCCCCCATCTCAAAATCCCCAATGCCATCACATCGACAGAGGTGTTTTCCCAAGTGGTGCAGCACTTATAAGTTGATAGGATCCAGCTCTGATATCTGGGGGAAGATGTCTGCATGTCAATAATTGCACAAACTAGGTATTAGACAGAAACCCTTATATCTTGTGTCAGTGATAAATCTACAATTACTGCAAAGAGAACAAATGAAGGTGCTGTTTTGTTGGTACAGGCTCCATTCACCCTTCATACCAGGCTCATGTATGTACATGGTTTGTGTGTGTGTGCACTGTGCCATCTAAAAAAGACATGTTGTGATTTTTGCTGTTGTGCAGTTCCATATGATGTAGTACTGCAGACATCATAGAATTTTCATGTCATGGTGCTTACAACATGAACCCTGACACCACTGAAGAGCCACACCAGTGCCAACAAATAGCATACTATGGTGATCGTCCCCAACTTGGTGACTGCACTCTAATGTTCAAGTCAGACTTTAGAAAAAAATAAAACATCACACCTGTTGGTTTCCCCTGTAATTGCCTTTTTGTGGGTTTTGCATATGAGAAATACTTCTGCAGTCATCAGCAGGTGAACATGGTGGTATTTTTGCTACCCGAATGGGACCTCAGATGGAAAAATCAATAGCATTGCTTAAAATGATAGCAATTTTATGCTGCTGCCCAAGATTCATGAGTAATACCTTCCCAAGTGTCTATGTGTGAGCTAAAAAGATGAAATCGTATTCTCTGACCAGTGCCTGCATAAAATGCTGAGGTCAGCAACGTATTAATCTTAGGGGAACATAGCCTTGCTTTATGATTTCTCCTTGGATTTCTGTCTTTTCTGCTGGAATCTGTATTTGTTTGCATGTGCTTTTTATATCTACTAAAAAAGTTTGTCTCAAAGAAGACACACCCAATATGTAGTTCACAGGTAAAAGGATGCTATCAGAGATCTCCATATTAAGTGGGTTAAGGCAGTCTCCAATAGACAAACATCATATGTTTCCTTTCATATGTGGATTCTAGATGTCATAGATACATAAAATCACATGTACATGTGTGACATGGAAGGAGGAATGAAAATGCCCAGGAACAAAGGACTAAGTGGGGGGAGAAAGGAGAGGACAGAGCCATGGGGAGAGGAAACATCCAAGGTACAATATATACTTGTTTGAAACTTTAAAATAAACAAATAAGTAAACAAGTTTCCTATAGAGGTCCACATTTCTTTTTTGTGACTTTTTAGGATTCCCTGTGGGGAGGGGAAAAAATAAACCTTTGAAATGGCTTATCTGTCCTTGGAAATACCACTAGAGAAAGTCATTTTTAGCAGAATGGAGGTTTACAGAGATGGTTTTGAGGCCCTTAGCATGGAGCCTTACAATCAGAAGTATCTTGAAAACCAAACTTCAGAGTCAAGCACAAGAACATGTCAGCAAAGACCAGCTCAAGGAAGAAGGGTGATGCATAGCCTCCAAGATTTAGGATTCAGCACACATCCCATAAGGAGAACCTTGGGGCCACCACAAGTATTTTGAAAGCAATATCTATTTAAAAGAAGAAGAAAGTAGGGAAGATGAAGATCAGGAAATCTAGGCAGCAAGGAACATGAGGAAAGAGCCCACTTACTGAGGGGACCAGGTAATTGGTATTTAAGATAGTCAGTCCCTTGGACATTCCAAAACAAACTAAGCTATCCACATAGTTTGCTAACTACTATAAAAGCACTAATGGTAAACACTGCCTTCATCTTTCAAGGGAATGACTGTGTTTATTAAGACAACAAAATAATCTTCCAAAATGTCTAAGTGGAAGTCCTAAAAATACAATGTATGGGGGAACAGTGCACATAAAAATGACTTAAATGCCACTGTTAAAACATAGGGATAAGCAATGGTGCTGAATGCTGTAAAAACGGGATGAGACAGAGGCAAAAAGATAAAGATGTGCTATTATACAAATAAATCTCCCTTGCAGATGTGATTGGGAGGTAACATCCCATGCAGGCCCCTTGCCAAGGTGGCACAGCAGCCAACCCTTTGAAGTTGTCCCTCTTCTGTTGGGAATACAGCCTGTCTCAGACTCACCTGCAGCGGTCACAGATACCATGGTGACAAGGGCCTGGGGAGTGAAAATGGCACAGGCATGCTGCCATCCCTGGAAGTCACAGGCCATCTTACTGATGGAGCCAAGTTTCATTTGCCTTCAGGCGTCAGTTGGAGGCAGGCATCCATCCAGGGTCATGTTCATAATGTTCACCCTGCTCCTTCCTGCCTCACAGCACAGGCTGACAGACCTCTCTGTGCTGCTCCTGGGCTCTTCCTACTCCAGTGCAGAATTCTGGAGCAAGTGCTGGAAGTTGGAGTTGGAAGGAGGGACAAAGTAGCCCCCGTCCATAAGCGCAATGCATACTTCTTACCATCATTTGAAAGTGTTTTCACGCCACAAAGTCGTAAAATACTAATAAGAGAGCATCTCAAAACTGACTGTGCTATGGGCAGTTCTCATGTGCTATAGAGCACAGAATGGATGCCGAGAAGCTGCAGAGCAGCGTAGCAGAGCCGAGGTGGGGAATCCACTTTCTTTCTGCCTCCTAGGTGGGGATCCACTTCCTGTCTGCCTCCTCTTATCCCTCAGTGTAACTTTACAGGGCAGACGGGAGGCTGGGCCAATAGATCAGCAGATGGAGTGTTGGCCTTGCAAACAAGGATCTAAGGTCCATCCTCTAGAACTTACCTAGACATGTCCGGTGTGGTGCCACATGCTTGTAACTCTTGTACTGAGGAGACCGAGACAGGAAGATCCCAGGGGCTCACTCTCACTCTCCCTACTTGATAAGCTCCAGACCAAAGAAAAAGCCTGTCTTAAGATGCAAAGTGACTGATGAACAACAGCTGGCGTTGTCCTCTCTGGCCTCCACCAATGATTGCTACTGCTCCCCCAACATGTTCAAGTACACAGATCAGGATTCACAGAAGAACGACAGACACCTGACTGAGGTCCGTGTCCCTTAGACAGAGCTGCTACCTCAGAGCCGAGCTGCAATTACCTCACAGCCTGCCCCAAGTCCTCTGGAATGGCCTCCTTTATTCCCCGTACTTAGAAAAACAACAGAGACAGTTTGGTTTCAAATACAGAGAGAAGAAACTTCTTCCTCAAGGTTAAAAGATAAAAAGGAAAATAAAATGACATGGTTTCCCCACTTAAAATGCTCTAAAGGTCAGTAATATATTTTTTGAACACTGCCAGAAAATTTAGCATGAAACTTTAAATCACCATTAAATCATGACTGAGAAGTCCTTTTCCACTACGCATCAGAGTGGCATGCAATCACAAAATGCAACGGATGAGAAAAAGGCCTCTCTACTGTGTTCCAGGCACTAGCAGGTGGGATGGTTTTCCAATTCTCCGGAGGCTGACAGCACCAGTTTCAAGTATTTAAAAAAAAAAAAAAAGTTACTTAAGAGTTCTTTGCCCTGCTCTAAGAATTGTTTACCAAAAATGTTTATTTTGTAAGCCTCCTGAGACATTGAGTAACAGTCCTTCCCAGAAGTAGTATCTCAAGGTCAGGCTCAGTGGTCTCTTCCAACATCTTCCCACTGTCTTCGTTTGTTTTTGTTACTGTGAGAAATGTCCTGACTAATGGCAACTGGAGGGAGAAAGGGGTTTATTTCATCTTACACTTTCAGGTCATGAACCATAGTTGAGGGAAGTTGTTGCAGAAGCAAGAACCTGAAGGTAGGAATGGAAGCCAAGAATATAGAGGAATGCTAATTTTACTGGCTTAAAACTGGGCTCACATTCAGCTACCTACTTACACTGCCCAGGCACACCTGCCTACGGAATGGAACCATCTCCAGTAGGCTCGGCCATCCTATTTCAATTAGCAATGAAGAAAATGTGTCATAGACATGGTTACCATCCCATGTAAACACTCAAGCCATCACCTGAGGGTCCCATTCCACAGCTGTGTCAAGCTGACAGCTAAGATTAGCCATGACACCCACCTAACAATTGAAACTGAAGAAAGATTCCCTGACCCAACCTGCAAATCACACTGATACTCTGAAACAACCAGTGCAACTCCCCTGAGGCCTGAGGTCACCATTTGATGGGACATGGTTGGTTCCCATCAGGGTCCAAACAGAATTTTGAAATGCAGATTATGCATTTCTGCATTATTTGGCAGCTAGTGGCCAATGCAGATGACATCACTACAAGCCACCTTCCCACACATTATCTACCCCACCGCTATGCCCTTTATCTTAAAATCAGGCTTCAAGTCAGCAGGAGATAAAGGCAAATTCTACATCCTTTAACAGAGAGAACCTTTAGCTATCTACAGGGTGGACAAGCATTGAATATCTTCTTCCCACACTTGATCTCAGAAAGGAGGAAGACATCATTAGAACCCAAAGAGGCAATATATAAGAGATTCTATCTGCAGGAAGCCACCCAATGTTGGAGCCTAGGAGGGGTGAGAACTCCTGGTCTCAAGTTTCTCCTCTAATTTATTTCCTATTGGTGCTGTAGCATATTCTGAAACTTAAAAAAAAGTATGGTTTATTGTAACACAAATGTAAACTTATTTTAAATGCCTGAAGGTCAGGGGTCAGAAATAAGTGTCACAATTGTGCTTCCTTATCCAGACTTGTGGGTGACCAGCCATCTTGCTCTTGTGATGAGTACTAGCCAACCTGCTCGCTCATATCCTGCTGGCCTTTTCCACTCTTGAGCACAGCAAATTGTTTTTACCCTCATGTCTTACAACAGTAAAAATGAAGGTTTTTCTACCCACTTGTAGATGAAACATCCCAGGGAACACTCAACCACAAGAGGCTTTGCCTTCAAAACGTCCTAACACCAAGGAGACTGACAACATTGACCCCATTGGATGCTGTCAAATAAATTGAATTTCATTTCATTGGTAAAAGCAATGAAATAATTTCTTGTACATATGTCAGGAGCTCTGGGTACTGCATTAATTACAGTTTTCACAAAAGTCTCCTGTCAACCTCATAATTGTTACATTCCTGAAGGTTGCACATTTGCTGTCTGAATCAACTTAATTTTTGTTGACAACATACAGTGCATCTTGTCCAATTAGCTATTATGGTTTACATTCAATGCTTAATATTTTTATACATTGTCTCCAGATTAAAGTAGATGGATGGTTCAAAGTTCTTGCATTGAAATAAAGCAAAGAAATATTGAAAGAACAGTAAGTCAAACCCTGAAGTTCAAATGACTTTTGTATTGCTGTGTTGATTTTATGGGTGATACTAAAAATGAAATGAAGACTGGGCAGTTTAGATGACTAACACTTATCTTCTAATTGTTCTGGATGCTGACAGTCGAGATCCAGTGAGGCCTCTTTCTTTAGCTTGCATATGGTTGCTACCATTACAGAATCCATAAGCTGGGTAACTTAACAGGAACAGCTATCTGCTGCAGTTCTGGAGGTGAAAATAATCCAAGAACTACAGGTTCACACTGGGGCCATCCTAAACTAATCTTGTCTTAAAGGTCCTGCCTCTCACACTGTTTCTGTAGGGAATGTGCTTAGACCTCACACTACAGGCACACATTCAGGTCATAAGCAGTTCCTTAAAGTCTGACTTTAAGTCATATCAGGAGTGGAGCCTTCAATATATGAGGGGCTGGAGAGATGAATGGCCATTTAACAGCCCTAGCTGCTCCTCCACATGGGAAATCAATTCCTAACACCCAAATGGTAGCTTACAACCATCTTTAATCCCAGTTCCAGGGGATCTTATCTCTCTTCTGAACTCACCAGGCTCCTGCATGCATGTGGTGCACAGACATACTCAGGCATAAACACATACACATTAAATTAATGATTTTTTTTTTTTTTGGTTTTTCGAGACAAGGTTTCTCTGTTAACAGCTCTGGCTATCCTGGACTCACTTTGTAGACCAGGCTGGCCTCGAACTCACAAAGATTCACCTGCCTCTGCCTCCCAAGTGCTGGGATTAAAGGCGTGCGCCACCACCGCCCAGCAAATTAATGATTTTTAAAAGAGTTCAACAAGCAGATTTGGGGGACACTGTAAATGGAACTTCCATAGGAACATGAAATCTGAAGTAACATAGACTGGGATAGTTTCATCCAAAATGTAATATATTAAAAACAGTGGAAAAAATAATTTTTTAAAAGTCCATTATCAATTATGTGAAAGTGTAAAATTTGGACTTTTAATAAATGAATTGTCCATTTAACCTCTGACCATAAACTGAAAGGTGTGAAAAATGTTTTACAAAATTTTCAAAGAAAGTATAGTACACTATCTGAAAAAAACACCTGATTTTTTTTCCACGGGGAAGTAAAAAATCAATATTCTCCATCCAAAATTAGTTTCTCACCTAAAGAATGCTGGCTGAGAAGGGACTAAAATATAAATATACTTATAGACTAACATCTCATGGAGAACGGGGGAAAAATCACTTAGAATGACATGGAAAACCTACAGTGTTCCAGATCTCCACAGCCCATCCCTAGCATGTGGGTTTCATTTTTCTGGTAGGGACACAGTAGTCATGAAAACAAGCAAGGACACTTCCATATTGCAAGAGTCTATGGAGAAGAGGCCCAGAGAATAGCTAAAGCTCCAAGAAGCCAGTTCACAATGGCTTCTGTGGAAAAAGTAATCCTAGAAGAGAGTTAAGGAGAAGAAACACAGCCTGCCATACAGAGACAAGGAAGAAGACCGGCTCCAACACTGGGATGTGAGAAGGCCCAGACTGATCTAGAAAGAAACTATTGAGGTTGCAGATGACAGACAGGGACTTTGTGGGGTAGACATGATGGCTCAGTACAGGGTGTCCTCCCAAACAACACCCCAGTGCTACGAATGAACCAACAAAGAAAGCATGCCTGACATGGGGTAAGATCTGGCTTGCAGCTCAGAAAGGAGGTGCTCGCCAGGCTTCTGAACCAGACTGTTCACATCCATAGTTTATGGCAGGCATTTTGCTCAACTGGGAAAATCCTCTGTAACTCTTAGGTCACTGCTGACAAGATCTTCAAACCTGTTTCACAGAGACAGCCATTAACCCAACCTGTAACTGCAGGTACACTATTCTCAGTCCATTTACTGAAAAGAAAGTGTACACTCATAGGAGCTCAGACTTTCCAACTAGAAGCCTACCTACAGATTTTGCAAGATGGTGAGACTCATCAACCTAGTCAGTAACATACAATTACAAAAATCACTATGGCTTACAAGACTGTTTTACTTCATATTCATAATGATGCCTTTGTTCATTTGTTTGTTTACAGATTACCAGCCCTGATTAGAGAAACACCATGCAAAAATAAGTATGATTTTCCATTAATTATCAAACATCCTTTTTATGTTTTTCTTGTCTTGGATGCTCTAATTTGATTCTCTTCAAGTGGTGAGAATGGCTGTTCTATGTCTCAGCTTTATCACTTGTCATGAATCAAATGGCCCTGATAAAGGGAACAGAGCCAGATACCTGTAAGAAAGCTAATGTGTTTGGTGATAAATAGGATGCATTTTATCCAAAATCCAAAGTTCAGAGGGAAGAAGGACAGTCTTTATAAGAAGAGACAATGGGGTGGACAGGCGAGATGTCTGGAGAGCCACTTTTATACTCTCAGTGTTTCAAAGGGGAAAGAGAATCTGTCCCTTCTCACGTAGACAGTGAAGATCTTTGAAGTCTCTCATAGGCTCCCCATGAATGTAAGGATCCTAACACAGGGCACATGTTTGCTTACATTCCATTCTTGGGTCTTTCCGTCCCTTACCTCCCTTGCATTCCTCTGTCACCCTTTTCTCCTTTGTCTTAAGTCTGCTTCAGAACATGAGCTCACATACTCAAACTGGTGGAGTAACACATATAACAGGGGCCTGAAACACCCCTCTCGCCCTCTTCCCACCATGTCAGGAAGGACAGGCTTAACAGAGACTTAAGTAACAGAGTTAAGTAAATGGCCCTGTGTGCTGACCATAACAGACAGGATGTTCCCTCATGGAGACACTACTAGTCACCTGTGTTCCCAGGACCTGCAGAGGGAACAGGTTCTTTTGAAGGATACATATCATCTAACCCCTGTGGTCCCTCGGGCACAGTCTGAGTAGAAGACCACAAAGCAGGCAAGAGGGCAAGAGGCAGTGGTTCTGTTCATAAACAGAACTGTAGAAGGAGACACAACTGATCTTATTGCTGCCATGAGAAACATAGATCAGGCTATGCTGAATACCCACACTTCCATTTTTCATTTTGTTGTGCTTGAACATAGAACAATGCTAAGCTGAGAGTCCAGTGTCACCAAGCCAAAAGCAATACAACTCATTGAGTTCTTATGTACACAAAATAGTAGCTTTGTATTCTGGGGGGAAAATTATACCAAGAAAAGTATGTGGAGATACCATGCCTCAGTAAACAAACACAGGAGGGTGTCTCACAGCTATGTTTGATCCCAGCTGTGCCAGAGGAAGGCACCCTGTTCTTTGTAGATGTTGGTATTTCTCTATAATCTTCTTCAGTTGGCTTTTCTGTATTATATTTATAAGTACGGGCACATCAGCCACATTTAATGGATAATGTATTCTTATTCTGGTTAAGGGCTCATTGCTACAACATCAAGTATCCTGCCTTGTTCCTTCAGCTCACTCAACTAAGAGCAGTTTTCAGGATGATGTGCATAAAGTCTGATGTGAGGGTAGGGGAAATGCTCTACTGGCCCCTGATCTGCCACATGGCCCCATGGGGTGGCCTTCAGGGACTATTAGCCCACTCGCATGCCTGGAAATTACTGAGAGAGGAAGAGAGTAGGGAGCAGGAGGAACAGAACTAGAGAGAAGCTGTGAGCCATATCTACTGCTGGACCATGCAGGGTTGTTGTCCACATGGACCGATGCCCTGAGTCAACACCTCCCTCTATCAGCCAACACATGCATCTACCTGGGAGAGACAGAGCCAGATGAAGTGGCTCTCTCAAGCCCTCCAAAGCTGCACAGGCTTCCAAGGTACCCAGGCAGGCAGAACCTTGCCATCCAGAGGTGATACTAACACAGGGCCTGGAAGGCACAACACAGCCCCTGACACCTGCTAAACCCGAGGTAGCAAAATGACAACCTGATGACAGCTTTAGGATGTGGAGACGTATAGGTCAGAGATGCTGCTCCTCCTCTCATGCCTGTTCATGTGTTCACCTGGACAGGGTTAATAAGCGCTTACAAGGTTCTGGGCACTGTGTTGGGTACTGTGGGGGAGACTGTCCACACTCTTCCTGTGTCATCATAGGCTTAGTCAGCTCAGGCCACACTCACAGAACCCTGTAGATTGGGTTGATGTCCTCATGTCAGCAGACTGCAAAGGTCTCTAGCTTGTAGACTCCACAGTTTAAAGCTATATCCTGTCAAAAAGACCAGAGAGAGTGAGTGAGAGAGAGAGAGAGAAGGCACACATAATGAGGCAGCATGTTCTCACTCCTACAAGAAGACAAGGTCAATTCAGTCATAGACACCCT
The DNA here is from genome assembly GCA_907164525.1 of Lophiomys imhausi. NCBI lineage: Eukaryota > Metazoa > Chordata > Mammalia > Rodentia > Muridae > Lophiomys > Lophiomys imhausi. Next base: position 679,297 of record CAJQZJ010033837.1, read on the forward strand.
ACTTTGTCTAGCATGTGGCTCCCCAGAGCAAGATTCAAACCCTGTGCATGCTCTCTGTCCCTCACCCTACAACACCATATCTCTTATTCCCCTCCTTCTGCCTCTCTGAGCTGTACCACACCTGAGAATATACCTGAAGCACTCTGAAGCAGCACACCACAGCTCCCTGCGTATCCACGTGCACTGAAGCAGTACTCAGAGTCACCAACTTAACAGCCTCAGCTTAGCTTCGCTGTCCATCAGCTGATGAGCTGCCATATAAAGGAAAATTTCAGCCCCAAAGAAGAATGAAATTATGTCATTCTCTGGAAAGCAGATGTAACTAGAGCTCCTTACACTGAGTGAACTAAGTCAGGTTTAAAAAAGTAAATACTGCAGGTTTTCTTTCAGGTAAGGGACCTGTAGTTTTCTAAAGATGCACAAAAGCATTGATGTGTGTATACAAGACATGAAAGCAGAAGGGAGATGAGGAGAAGGAGGGAGGTTACCAGGAGGAGAAAGGGAAGGCACGCCTAAAGAGGGACAGGGAGAGAATGGATAAAATCAGAGTCCACCATATGCTAAAATTGTCTACTTTTAACCTCACAATATAAACAATGTACACAGACCAGTAAGACAAAAATAAATCTAAAAGGCAAATCCAATGTCTTCAGACTCTCTTCATCTCTTTAGCTGCTGTTCCTCCCTGAGATGCCCTGTATCCTTGGAAGTAATGCTCAACCCAGTGAACTCGTTAGTCTTTGGAGTCTTCAGCCATTGCTAATGCCACCTCTGCATGGCAGTGGTGTCCACTACTTGTAAATTTCTGTCCCTTGCTGCTGCCAGTGGGCTCCATGAACAAGAGGCCTCCGTCAACACCTAAAGCCTAAATTCTGACCCCTAGCCAACATGGGTTCTACATCTAGATACCATATGGTAAATAAAATTCCAATGTTGAATGCACAATTTGTTTCCATGTGAAGAAACCAACGCCTCCAACAAACTAGACACCTTGGCCTGCAGTCCAAGCTCTAGCCTGAGATAGGAAGCAGCTAATTCTACAAAGAACACACTAAGATGTCCTAGAAGAATCCAGCCACTGAGGGAACAGACAGGTCCTCTACAGGTTGAAGAGTTTTATGCTCAACATTAACCACTGAAGTGGGCGTTAGTGCTGGGAAGAAACTGTGTCATTGTGCTCAATGTGGGCCATGCAGCAAAAGAGACATGGCTCCTGACCCAGAGTTCCTGGAGTGTAGGATTCTGGAAGAATACAGTTGTTGGTTGACTTTTGAGCATAGTTGTTGGGTACTATGTGGTGTTTCTATTTCTTTGTGCTGTGTACACTGTTTAAATCGAGATAGACACACCCACCTCTCGAATATTTACCAAGTCATCATGGGGAAAGTAAAATCCTTTCTTTTAGCTTCTTTGAATAACGAGGTATGTTATCATTATTATCCCTAATCATCACCATGTATATGACCCACCAGAACTTCTCTTCCAACTGCGCGCATGCACACACACACACTCATCATACCACATTACATCACATCACAGTTCCCCTAGCCTCTAGTCGCTATCTCACTTTAAAGGGATGAGCTGCATAGTGCAATCTCCCTCACCAAAGTCCAGGCCTCAACCTGACTCTTCCCTAGTCTCTGACAATGGATTCCTGGCCTGCCTGTCAGTGGATGCCCTGCTCACTGACATTTCAGTCCTGCTGAATAGTCTTTGCATTTTCTTCTGTGTACATGGAAACTTTTTCTCTAATTATATTGATCCTGGCAAATTTCAATGTCCGTCTGAGCTGATTTTCAAATATGAACAGCTGAAGCTTTCAATGGGAGAGAAAAGCAGCAGTATTGTACTCCAGAGAGATGCATTATTCCCTCAGACTCTCTATGGGAGAAAAACAGGCATTAAAAAGAAGTAAAAACCGCCTGATGAAATGATGGGAGTCTAAAAACTAAACAGCCACTTCAATTCCAGGCAATCATAGTTACACCCCTTAAGTATTCATTATTCTCCTTGCCTGAAAACTAGGTAAAAATCAGGGGTTGAGTCTGTATTTACAATTTCAAGTTTCTGCCTCAGAGGGTGATCAGGCAACGAATCAAAAACTAAGTGATGTTTTAAAAATCAAACGATGGAGTACTTCCATCAGCCACAGCAAAGAGCAGCCAGTGCACTCAACTGAAAAGGCTGGCTTCCTCTTTTCAGAGCCTGGAGGAATGTCTGTGCACACCGTGCTGCAAGCATCTGAGCTCTCATCAGAGCTCTCCTGCCATTTTTCGCCATGTGAACCCCAATGCTCTCTCCATGCAGAGCTAAGATTCCTCTTTCCTAAGTCAGGAGAATATAACCACACAATATTACTTGTTCAAGCATTCACTTGTGTGTTTATAGTAAAAACACTTAACCTACATCAAGCCTCAATCTTTGCTGGGTGCCCCTCAAGAAGCTCCCTGTTAAAATGAACACAATGTGAACAGTATCCACTTTGGTCCCTGGAGCTGGGGTGCAACGCTTCTTACATCTGACCCCTATGTTTCTACCTGTGACGTGTCTGCTCTGTTGGTCACACAGTCAGGTGACATGCCACATACACAGGCCTCATCCTTCCTTCCTATATCTACCAACAGGTACAAGTCATGTACCTTCCAGGCAGGAAGCCTTTGCTTTCACCACCTTTCAAGCTTTCTGGCTTCCTGTTTCCCTTCTCTAAGGCCTTCATGTCAGATTAATGATTGTAAAATGGGACAAGGGGGTGATCACAGAGTGAGTGTAAATTGGACTAGGTACCTACTGGCTGCCACTTACACATAACTCCAGATAACAGAAACTTGGGTGGGGAAGTGACACACGCAAATAAAAATTGATGTTCCTCTGAACATCAACACATGTTTCCAAGATGTGTCCATCTTGGAAAAGCCTGAGGCACAGCCTGCATTACAGTCAGTGAGAGCATGGGGGAACGACCACTCCCCTGGCTTGACAGCAGGAAGAACCTAAGCATCAGAATCCCTGAAATGCACACTTGAAGTCTAGGCCATCTGAATGCCTGGCTTGCAAGGAGGCCTGCCAAGTAATGGCACACATTATCCCACAGGATATTGACAGAGCGCACAGTGGCCCTAGGAGTGACAGTGGACTCAGCCTGATGAACAAGGTTCAGTCTACTCTTCCCTGCATCATAAGACAACATTTCTCTTCCTTCGGGGATAGGGAAATCCAGCAATTCTCTCACCTCAAAGCTCAAGAATTTAGACAAAACCCTGTTAGGCAAAGAGTTCTTGAGTCATCTCACAAGACAGGTCCCAGTTTAGTGTTGTGTCATTCTATGTAAAACATCATTCTGACTCTTGGATTCTGTGGATTCTAGATGAAGTGGCTACATTGGGATCGACAACCTTTGATCACAGCTTTGCCCTCCCATAGGAACACGAGCTTCAGATCAGACATAAAAACCTCAGTGATTCTTCCTGTACCCCAAGTCTGATGTCTCCCTTTCAGACGACAGTGAGGTGTGCATCAGTCAGGGTGGATAAGTTGTGATCAATAATAATTCCAAATTCTGTGGGTACAGATAGGAAAAATTTTCCCATCTCATACTCTCTATCCATCCTAGACACAAACTAGTGCTGGGAGTGTTTTTCACACCACGTCCTCATTCCTAGACACAAACTGAAGGAGAATATGCCTTTTGAAACTCCATCAGTTTCTAAATTGAAGGAAATAAAACAATGGGGAATGGGAGGAATGCTTACACATATTCTCTTCCTCTTAAAACAAATTCAATTTAATTGTCCAAGGCTAGCCCAATGCCATATATTACTTCAATGACAGACATAGAGGGACAGAACACAGTCACACAAAAGCAGAGAGGAGGCCCACAATTATTGAACGCAGTATTATAACCACATGGATATTCCCAAGTGCTGCTTCTTCTGTGTACTAATGCCCAGGTGCCCGATGCCTGACTCCAACCGTACACTGGTACACTTGTCTATTGTATCTCTCTTTAGAGCAGGACTTTCCTAATCTGCAATTGTCACTTGATTCCTACAGATTGGCTAATCCAACACACACACACACACACACACACACACACACACACACACAAATACATACACTATCTCCTGCAACCACCTACCTGTCAGCCCACCAGGCTGTCCTGTTTCTAGAGTGTTACTCAGAGGAGGCAAGTCAATGACGTAGAAGGGAAACACCTGAGGGCTGGTCCCACTCAACCTGTAGCCATTTCTATGAATATGTCCCACAGCCCTGCCGTCCTCATTGTCTAGAACCATCTACAACAATGTCTTAGTGATTATGTTTCCAGGTGCTTTTTAAAGGGATAAATTAATAAGCATACCTAGGCCAGGCATGGTGGCACATGCCTTTAATCTCAGCACTTGGGAGGCAGAGCCAGGCAGATCCTTGAGTTTGAAGTTAGTCTGGTCTAAAAAGTGAGTCCCAGGAAAGTCAGGGCTTCACGGAGAAACTCTATCTCAAAAACACAATAAATAAATGAACATACCCATACCTATACTGTTGTCTCACACAGAAGAGTAAATGCTTAATTGTAATTACTATTATTGTTTTCCCAGCTAGTGCTATGTGTGTATTTCAGTTAATTAAAACAAACTCTGGCTGCTTACTCTCTGAAATCTATAGTAGAAGAGAAACGACCTTTTGTGATAGTCTACAAAATCAAGGCACAGTCATCAAATGAGAAATGTTTTCCTTTACAGCATTTACATAAATAAGTCAGCATGTACCTTTTGTGCTTTTAAATGCATTTCTTTTTCAGGTGTGACTTTATGGTTGACATTGAAGAAGTGGGGATAAATGAAAGGTTAAGGGAAACCAGTCTTATCTATTAATTCAGATGCATTAGTATTAGAATAATTTTGGGTTTGTGCTTATTATTAATGAATCTTAGTGGGATGTGAAAAGTTATACATAAGGAAGTATCAAATCAGATGAAATTAAAGTAAATAAAATCAAAATAAAGAAGGGAAAACTAAAAAGAAAGAAAGAAAACAAAACCAAAGTGAATCAAAGTAAGCCACATGTGGTAGCTCACTCCTATAATCAGCATTCAGGAGGCTGAGACTGGCAGATGACTTCAAAGTGAAGCCACCTAGGGTTACAGAGTCTGTCTGGGCCACAGAATAATAGCTTGCCTTCAAAGACAATAGCAAGTATATGAAAATGACTTAGACTTGTAACATATCTCATTATATGTATGAACTAACAGACAACTGTGACAAACAGGTAAATACCCATATTTGCCACTGAAAGCAACAGGACACTCTACCCTTAGTTTCTGGGCTGAGTGTATGAGCTAAACTTTTCAATATCTCCCCCACTTTCCTCCGAATTCCAATCAAATGGAAATTTCAATAATAATTATAGGGAATGTGAATCTGTCACAAACATCCCTTCTGGGTAAAATTCAGAATAACTGTCACATAAAACATTTGAAAGATAATCAAACTCAATTTCATATCCATGGGCTTACGTGTGAATGGAATAAGTTGGAGAGAGTTCAGGAATGGAAGATGTGTCAGTGACTTGTTCTACAGATATCACAGAACAAATGAAAAAAGCAACTTAATGAAGAAGAGACGTATGGATGCTGGTGTTCTATGGATGCTGGTATTTGGCTTTGTTTCTCCTTCTCATTCAGTAGAAGACCACAGTTATGGAACCATGCCCCTCATGTCTAGGGTGGATCTCCTTATATCAATTAACCTAATCTATATAATCCCTCACAGACTCATCCACAGATTTTTTTTCCCCTGGTGATTATAATCCTATCAAGTTGACTCCCTGATTTTCCTGTAGTTACACCTTCACCCATCTCTCACGTGAATATATTAAGTTCTCTTGGTGCCACTGTGTATGGCTGGTTGTCTTCTGGGAAGAAGCTATTTTATTATTACCATTGATATATAACAGTCACCAAACTAGTTCAAGCACTACCCCCACAAGCAAAACTTAGAAGATTCGAACAGCTGGGAGAAGATGCATTTGACTTGCCTTCAGAGCGCTGTCCTCAGCAGTAAATTAGTTACATGTATCTTTGTGAGCAAGTTATGAACTTGGAACAAAAGCTGCTCTTCTCAACAGGAACCTGTGGCAGGGTGCAGATCCATCTCAGCACTCATGAACGTGGGGAGACCAGCTGCTTCCTCTCATGACTGTGTCAGATCTAAAAACAGTGTCAGCTCCCAATCTTCCATAAATCCCCTTTGCTTCAATTTCTCACACAATCATAGAACCACAATTCTGCAAGCCTTGAAAATGGTACTTCTCTGTGCTACAGGCCAGTTATGCTGAGAAGTCATCCTGGACAGAGGATGATGCTTCTGGAAGCTTCTCATCATGACGGAAGTTGAAAGACACTATAGCTTTTTAAAGTTCTCATGTCAGGAAGCACAGGGGACCAGCCAGGAAATAGTTCTCGTGTGATTTGAAAATCAGAAGAGCTTTGAGAGTATGAAATATTATCAGTTTGATGAGATTTCCATTAAAACACTTAGATAAAACCACTGTTCACCTGAGAACATAAGAAGTCAAACAGGGAATAAATCTAAGTAGACAATGCTGGAAGGAAAATAATCTTTGCCCAGTCCTTTGTGCTAAGGCACACAATAAACTGTGCTCTTCAAAGAAATAATAAAGTAAAGGGGAAGCCCGTGAAATGATCCTCCAAGTAAATGATTCAATGATATATAGATAATATATATCTATATATAATGACATCTAGAGAATCCTCACCATGCCTCACTGTATGCCCTTGAATGATGGTTAGGACCCCATGACCGGCTGATTCAGGGTCAGACATCAGGCTTCTTATATCTAGAAGAACAAAGATGAAGTGCAGTCATTATTACTATAATCTACATTTTCATGGAAAAAATAATTTATAGATTTCCTCCATAGGTGTACATGGGGATTTTATGTATATTTTGTATCTTTATAAAATCTAGGAACCACGTATGGAAGAAAATACATTACAATGGTCTTTTTGAGACTGGACTAATTCACTTAGTATGACAGTCTCCAGTTGCACCCATTTTTCTACATGTGTCATAACTTACTTCCTCTTTGTCCTTTAAAAAATTACATTTTCATTTTGTTCCACGACAGTATCCTTTGCTTACAGAAACTTTTCAGTTTCATGAGGTCTCATTTATTGACTGTTGGTCTTAGAGCCTGAGCTATTGGTGTTCTGTTCAGGAAGTTGTCACCTGTGCCAATGAGTTTGAGGCTTTTCCCCACTTTTTCTTCTAGTAGATTTAGTGTGTCAGGCTCTATGTTAAGGTCTTTGATCCACTTGGACTGAAGTTTTGTACAAGGTGATAACTATGGGTCTAATTTCATTCTTTTACAAGTGGACATCCAGTTGGACCAGCACCATTTGTTGAATATACTGTCCTTCCATTGTGCCATTTTGGCTTCTTTGTCAAAAATTAGGTGGCCATAAGTGTGGGGATCTATTTCTGGATCTTCAATTCTACTGATCCACTGATCCATTGATCTACTAGTCTGTTTCTATACCAATACCATGCTGTTTTTACTACTATTGCTCTGTAGTACAGCTTGAAATCTAGGATGGTGATACCTCCAGTTTTTTTTTTGTTTTTTTTTTTTTTGTACAGGATTGATTTAGCTATTCTGGGTTTTTTTGTTATTCCATATGAAGTTGAGAATTGTTCTTTTGAGATCTGTAAAGAATTGTGTTGGTATTTTGTTGGGAATTGCATTGAATCTGTATATTGCTTTTGGTAGGATGGCCATTTTATTATGTTGATCCTACCTATCCAAGAGCATGGGAGATCTTTCCATCTTCCGAAGCTCTATTCAATTTCTCTCTTCAAGGACTTGAAATTCTTGTTGTACAGATAAGATCTTTACCATCTGAACATCTGTCAGAGGGCTAATATCCAAAATTTACAAAGGATTCAAGAAACTAAACACCAAGAAACCAAATAATCCAATCACAAAATGAGAATTCACAAAAGAGGAATCTCTAATGGCCAAGAGATACTTGAAGAAATGCTCAACATCCTTAGTAATCAGAGAAAGGCAACTTAAGATGACTCTGAGATTCCATCTCTCACCTGTCAGAATGGCTAAGATCAAAAACTCAAATGACAACACATACTGGCAAGGTTGTGAAGAAAGGGGAACACTCCTCCATTGCTGGTGGGAGTGCAAACTTGTACAACCACTATGGAAATCAATCTGGCAATATCTTAGAAAACTTGGAATAGCCCTACCTCAAGACCTAGTCATAACACTCCTGTGAATACATCCAAATGAGTCCTCACCAAACCACAAGGGCATCTCCTCAAATATGTTCATGTGAGCTTTATTTGTAATAGCTAGAAACTGGAAACAACCTACATGTCCCTTCAACCAAAGAATGGATAAAAAAAAGCTGTGGTACATTTACACAATGGGATACTACTCAGCCATCAGAAACCAGGAAATCATGCAATTTACTGCCAAATGATGGAACTAGAAAAGCTCATCATGAGTGAGCTAACCCAGACCCAGAAAGATTCACATGGCATGTATTCACTTATAACTGAATTTTAGCCATTTAGTTCAAGATAGCTATCCTACAACCAGCAGACTCAAATGAGCAGGAACATAGACTTTGTTACTTGTTAGTGGGACACTTTGCCCTAGTGGAGCTACCATGTAGGCTCCCAGTGCAAGAGGAAGCTCTTAACCCTCATATAACTGATGAACTAAGGGGGCAGAGATGTGGGTGTACCCCATACCAGAAGAGTAGAATAGGTGGGAGAGGGAGTAGAGGGTGGGAGGGTGGGACCGAGAAGGGTGGAAATAGAGGGCTGTGATGGAGATGTAACTTGACGTAATAAATAAGCATAATAAAAAATTTACATTTTCTTTATTCTCCTATTTATGAACAGCGGGGTGTGCTCCATACTGTAATAATTGCAAATACACTCATGTACATGCATATCTGTGATATATTGGCTTGGAGTCTTTGGTGTAAATATCCAGGAATGGTAATAACTTGATCATATGGTCAGTAATCTATTTTATTATTTAATTGTGTGTGCTTATGTGTGTGCACGAGTGAGGAATGCATGCCATGGCCTTTGTGTGGCATCACAGGACAACATTGTGGCATCTGTTCTCTTCTTCCATCTTTGCATGGGTTGTATGGCAAGAACCTCCTCCACTGAACCATCCCACTGGCCCCTGCTTTAGTTCTTAAGTTTATTTTTACTTTTAAAAATCAGGATATGTGTTAAATATATATATATATATATATATATATATATATATATATATTCAAGCAAAAATATGCTTATGTTTTTGGAGAACTTCTATGCTGGTTAGAGATGAACAGAAGTCTCTGGCCCCAAGAATCTTTCAGTTTCAGAACATTCTCTCATGGGAACCAGAGACAAGCTAGGTTAAAATGACTCATGGGAAGCCACTCCAGAATCCCTATTCCTGAGATAAGGCCTGAACTCTTCCCATATAGAAGAACAATAAAAAGAAAACAGTCACTTGTCTTTCCCAGATTCTTGTTGTTAGATCCTCTTGGTCGGTTTCTACTGCCATTCATACCCTAGCTAGAATGTCCTTGTTTTTTTTTTTCTTTATCTAGGCAGCTGATGAGCTTGTGCCCTTGGCAAGATGGGCTGCAGGCTTACAAACAACTTGACTTCAAGTGTATGGGCAGATGGAACTTATCTTCTCAGTTTCCCACATGGCACGTATAAGAAATGAGAAATTTTGAAGTTTGTCAGGAAGAGTGATGAAAGGACAGGGCTTAGGCATCCTCATGTATGGGCAAGGCCAGTGGGCAGCCACCTGCCTGTGGCTTCTCCAACATCATAGCAGGAGAATTGGGGACATGTCCAGATAAAGAAATCAAGACTCCTTATTTACCTATAAACACTTTATACCCATGCAGGCCCCTTTCCAGGGACAGAACTAATTAGGAGCAGAGTAATTATACTCTCCTGCCCTAAGTCCCCATCAATTCCAACTGCATAAGATGCTGCCCCAAGTCAAGCTATTGCTGATGACAAATGATAGCTCTTCATGATCTGGGCTTGAAGTGAGATGTAGCACACACACACACACACACACACACACACACACATACCTCTTGTAACTTCAAGAGCCCAAGGAAAGGAATAAATTTTCATTGCTCTCTGGCAGGAAGACACTTCTGAACAGATAGGCAATTGTGGCCTTCCCGCTTCTGAACTTGTCCCACAGAGAGTCCTCTGAATGGATTTACAGCTCTTTGGGTTTCAGTTTGAGGCTGTCATTTTTAAGTGCATGTGTTGCTTGCAGACTCCCAAGTCATGATACAGTGAAAAACTCGATTCCATTTAAGAACAAAAGAATAAAACTCCTTCAAAAATGAGGCAGGATGGCAGGCAGTGTAAGAATGAAGGGAGACTAGAGTCCTGATGGGAAGAGATGAAAGAAAACTACAGCTTGAAGAGATCTGCGAGCCCCGCAGCACTCTGGGAGACAATTTCCACACAATTTCTTCAATTCCAGAAGTGCCAACTGAGACCCAGGGCCCATTCCGACCTTGACTGTCACTGTGGGGGAAAAGGTGGGTTCTGGGGTTGCTATGGCAACCTTTCTTTCCAGTCTTTGCCTCTCATTGTCTGCAATTCAACTTCTGTGAGTTGCTTATCTCTCTTCTTTATCAAGCTACGAGCTCCTATCCAATTATTTTTTTAAATCTGAGTTAATGTCCCAGCTGTATTGTTAGGGATTCTATACACATCAGTGGAATAAAATCACTTCCTGCCATAAACCACTGGTTCATGGCAGTGGGCTTTATTAAACAGCTATGATCCACAGTTCATTTTAATTATGAGTTAACATAACTGAATGGGGTGCATGTACAAATGTAGTGTGTGTGTGTATGTGTGTGTGTGTGTGTGTGTGAGAGAGAGAGAGAGAGAGAGAGAAAGAGAGAGGTTATGGGATAGGAGAAAGAGGTTAGGAGAGAGTTCCAGTGGAAGGGCCCATTTAGTTGAACACATCTGCCCTTCAGAGTTCTGCTGAATAAATCTCAACTGGCAAGCCCTGGCAGCCCTTTCTTCACATCCATCTCTGTGTATTTCAGAACAAAGAAGGACCCTGTCATCACAGCAACAGCAGGGGTGCCTTCACTGACTCATCTCAGGCTCCCACTCTACAGTGAAGACAGTAAGAGCTCATGCCCCACTAGGCTAGGCGTGTTTCAGGACACTGCATCTAGAGTTCAGCACTACTCTACACTGTTTCTTTGTAAGTGTGATGTCTTCTGCACCCATCAGAATTCACTTCTTCATCCAGAGGACGTTTTGTGGTGACAGCCATTTGTAACCAGCCTCCAGAGTGTAACTGGGCTGTGAGCCACCTCTTCTTCCACAAAATAGTTCTTCCTTGTGAGCAACTTCCCGTGTTTAGTTTCTTTTCTTTCCTGGTTGCTAATTGGATTTAAACACTAGTTAAGGAACTGCCGCTGGCACTGAATTAAAACTGCCTTAATTTCCTTTTCGTTTAAGCCTTATTTACCACTAAATTTTGTGTTTTCATTCAAACTATTTTAAACAATTGTTATTGCTGTGTTAAATGTTAAAAATATGAAGAGAAGCGCAGTCCAGTTCTCGTGTCCCTGTGATGTTTTGTTCTGTGATAGTGTGTGAATGTATGCCCATGTGCATGGTGGTGTGTAGCAGAATTTTATTATATTTAGGGACTTTTCCAAAATGTAAAGGGAATGCTTGAGAAAGAACTTTAGTTATTTCTACTAAATATGAAATGTCAGGTACCAAGTGAATTCTAGGTGCACAGCATTTTCCCTGGGTTTCACTCTAATTTTAGGCATGGCTGACTGCTGCCATTTATGGTGTCGGTGTGTAAAAATGTCACATCTCTGAGCCTCGGTGTGCACATTCCATGGTGTCACCTCTGTCAAGGCTTTGCTGGGATATCAGGACATAAGGTCCCCTGTCCCTCACTATGTAATACCTGGAGAGCACCATGGTGAATGGCCGTGCCAGGCCAGTACTCGTAAGGCCCCTCTCCTGAGCCCTCAGTGCAGAACACAAGGTGTGGAACATTGGCTCTTCGCTCTTCTCCATGAGCTCCTCTGTCCTCACAGACAGGATGAACCAATTCACACACGCAGGGGTCATTTCAGAACTTATGCCATCTTTCCCTCCATCTCTATCAATGTATGTACTTGAGGCAGGATGGTATGCCTCAGATTGGGAGGAGAAAGAACTGACAACACTTCTATCTAAAGTTAGATAGATATTAGTTAGTTAGGTACATACACAGAAGACAGATAGAGAGATGATAGATAGTAGGAAGATAATAGAAAGTACATATGTTAAATGGATTCATAAATATATAGATAGATGTTAGGTAAATAAATGATAGAGCAAATAGATATATGTAATAGAAAGTGGCAGATAAAGGGCTAGTGTATGTGTTTGTGTGTGTGTAGGTGTAGATAGATGATTGGTAGATAATTAATACACATATGTCTCATGCTGGAACAGTCAAAAGCCACATCTGTGGTTATGAAAACCTTTTGGTCTACTCTTATTGAGAAAAGACAATTTTGGGCTGGGCATAATGGTTCCACCTTCAATCCCAGATCTTGGAAGCAGAGTCAGTTATCCAAGTTTGAGGCCAGCCTGGTCGACATAGAAACTCCAGGACAGCAAGGGTTAACATAGTGAGACCCTGTCTCAAGGAAAGGAGGGAGGGGAAGAGGTGGAGGAAAGAATTTAAAACAACAACAACAAAAAATGTTACCATGAGAACATTAACCTAGAATCAATCATATAAATCATCTGGTGTGGGGAAGGAAAATGAAAGAATTAATTAGGATCTCTATTCACTCTTACAGAACAGGGAAATGAGGTAGGCTTCCAGAGGTTGAGCTATGGAGCCAGGCAATGATCCCAGTCCCCAGGTCACAATTCCCTGTAAGAACAGCACTGGTCAGGTGGCTCAAACTCTTGCCCTCAGCTTCTTCAGTGTGGAATGAAGGTAGTCAGGAGAGAAAGCCAGGTGATACATAGACTGCTCCTGGTACCCTGTGGGACAGCCAGCATGAAGTAAGCATCTGCTGCCTTCCCTCCATCATCACTGCTGTTGTACAGACCCGGCAGAGTGCCACCAGAACACACAGGATGTGGGCAGATTTACACCTACCCTGTGTTCCTGGGTATGTCTAAAATAATATCCATCCTCTGTTGGGGAATGGCCACAGTCTGAGCCACTACTCACAGGACCTCTAAACTAATGTCCCAGTCAATCAGCATGGTAGACTGTCCCTGGTCCCACCCCAGTTTCGCATAGCAACTGGATTACAAATGTATCAATGGTGACACATTTTTCTGAAAAAAAAATTCATAACACCAAAGAGATTGAACCTCACAGTCTTGGTAATTGAACCCTGGACCTTGCAACCAAGGTACTTGCCATGAGATTATTTAAGACGTATATCTTAAGTATCTACTATCCTGCTATCTTACTGTGTGTTCCGCCTGTTTAACTTGCCATTAGTAGAACAATGGAACCAAGCTTACTACACCTTAAACTTTTCATGCAACCAGCTTTAAAACCTAAGCTTTAATCTTGAGTTATATGTTCCTCCATGTTTCCAACCCAGACCCAGTGTGTGTGTGTGTGTGTGTGTGTGTGTGTGTGTGTGTGTGTGTGTG
>CAJQZJ010033837.1:701831-713672 GCA_907164525.1 Lophiomys imhausi
GTGTGTGTGTGTGTGTGTGTGTGTGTGTGTGTGTGTGTGTGTGTGTGAGACGTGACAAAGGAAACTCAGAAGCCTGGACAGTTCAGATGGCAATGCCACCCAAACAGTCTCACAAGCTTCACTTGCTTAGACTTCACTGACCAGGCCTTTCCTCCCCAGTGTCCCCAGTGGGGACCTGATTTACACAAAGTGACTACAGTTAGTTAACTGGGCAGTTGACCCGCCACCCCTAAGAGCCTTTAGAATGATGCTTACTTAAGGATAGAATTCTGCCAGTCCTTTCCGTACGATTATAATCAGTCATCCGTGCCTTTTCTAAAACACTTTTCTTTTAGAGAAAAAGGACAAAATGACCCTCCATATCCTGTGCTGGATATAAAAGAGAGAAAATAAAACTTTTCCTCTTAAGGTGAATGGTAACACTCTCTCTGGCTTTTACTCCACAAACTCCATAAGAGTCTCCCCACTTGAAACCAGATGATCAAATCCCATTTATTCAGCAGCACACTGTGCTCAGCCCCATAGAAGAGAGAGTAAGAGGAGCCAGCCCTGCTGTCATGCTGGTGATTTAATGCATCTCACCCTTTCATCTCTGACAGGGGCTTTAGCTGTGCTTGGCAGACAGGAAAACTAAGCGCTAATCAAGTAGAGCAGGAGAGCCCCAGTACAGGTACACTCTGAATACCTGAGACACACAGAGCATTCCAGGGAGAGAGGGGTCACAGAAACCCTGCAGTTGGGGTGGTTGTGAGATAATAGAGCTGAGCTGAGGACATTGGCAGAAGTCCCTTATAAAAGGGGTGGAAGGAGGGACAGGTGTGGAGCTGGCATGTGAGAGCCCAGCAAAACCTGTTCAGCCTGTAAGCTGCACACCAAAAATGGAGGAGATAAGTTCACATTAAGGGAAGGCTTAGAGCACAAAGTGTCTTAAACTGCTGTGGAGAAAATTTCAATCAAGTGGGGTAGAAAGTAACAGTTGAAGCCTTTTGCTGACTTTGACATGAAGGAACACTTTTCAAATTCTTAACTATTCAAGAGGAAAGGGAAGGCTTATAACCTTCGCCCACTGACAGCTTCTGGAAAGGCATGGAGGTGTATTAGTATAGACTCTAAGGAACTGTTGTCATCAGTGATCACCTGGTGTATAAGTATCTGACATTATCTATATATTCACAGAGAACAGAAAAATAAAAATGCCTGTTTTTCATTATCCACACATTGAAACTACAATGTCTGGTACTTCAGCAAGTAGGCAGAAACATTTATTTCCAGCTAGGAGCTTTCCTGGGTTCTAGTGGATTTCCTCCCAGGATACTTGCTGCCTGGTGGAAGGGCTAAGCCTACATGCCGATTCATCCTTATGCATGGCTCAGAGAGAAACTGAGGGTGCTCCAGTGAGTAGGTAAACAGGCTGAGAACTCACAAGAAGAACTCTGTTAACACTCAAAAGATGAGAAGGACATGGTCCTGAAAAGGGCACAGGGAACCATGGTCGAGAAAGGATATTTGCCAAGAACTGCTCCCATCCTCAGAGGGAAAATGGTATATCTTTCAAAGTTCAACCCTAGAAATCAGCCCTGAATACCACAGCCGGTCTAGGTGCTGCTATACTCCTGACAACGTCACCCAACCTAGGTGCCTGCTTCTTCCTCATGCGTTTTCTTAGCAGTCTGCCTCTATGAGCTCATGAACTCCAGCAGCTGGCTCCATAGCCAAAGGACTCATTGAATGGGATCCAGAGTACCAATAGAAAATGTTTACTGTCTTATACTCCTGGAAGGTGCACATTGTGCCTCCTATCACTGGAAGACAGTCACGCCTCACACCCCAGGAGGATACTCACTGTATTGCACCCCAGAAAGATGCTCCTGCCTCATGCCCCAGGAAAATGATCACTGGAAGAAGCACACGCACCTCATACCAGTGAGTGGTGATTTACATGAGAAATGTCCCCCAGGTTAAAGATTTGAACAGTTGGTCCCCAGTTGATGGTGCTGTTTGTCGGGGGTTATGGAATGTTTGGAGGTGCAGCTTTTCTGAAATAAGTACGTCACTGAGGGTGAGCTTTGAAAATATATAGCCTTGCCTACTTCCAGATTTTGTTCTTTCTACTTCCTGTGCACTGCTGAGATGTGATCTCTAAGCTTCCTGGTCTTACAACCCTGCCTTCTCATCATTACAGACATCTATGCTTCGGAAGATGAGACAAAATAGAACCTTCTCCCTGTTCAAGTCATGTTTGGTCATGGTGTTTACCACAGCAACGGAAAAGTAACTAACGCACCCTGGAAGATGTTCATTGTGTTTCATTTATCAGCTTCACGTGTCAGCTTGCCACCTGTGTTAACACAAAAAAAATCTCTGAAAATTATTTTAAAGTTCTGTGTTTTGAGATCTCCGCAAAATTCTGGTGGAGGGTGAGAAGAGAAGGTCTAAGGAGGGCATCTGAGATGGCAGAGGACCCTCAAGTGAGGTCAGTCATTCAAAGGCTCATATAGTCAGGTATTTATCCACAATTGTGCAACATTTGTGAGTAGACTTTTGTGCTTCTTTCTGTGTCACTATTGTGTGACTTCCTATTGCTTGATATGACCCAGATGGCTTGAGGTGACACAAATTTATTCTTTCTTTCTGTTCTAGAGCTCAGAAGTCCAAAGCTGAGTTGCTGACTAAACCCAAATCAAGGAGTCAGCACAACTTTGCCCCCTTGGCAGGCTCCTACAGAGATCTGTTTCCTACCTTCACCAACTTCCAGACCTGTGGGGATGGCGTTCTCTGGCTCCTGGCCCCTTTGCCCCACCTCTGCGTCTATTGGGGCATGTTCTCTTCTGTTCTATAAACTCCCCAGTATCTAGTGTAACACAGTGGTCACATGTCAGAGCTGTCTAATCTTAACTGTCCATCTGCAAAGGTCTTTTCCCTATATAACATAAAGGTAATACACAGGAATATATATATATATATACCTAGAAACGAGCATATCACTAAGATCAATTTTTAGACAATCACATTCACTTATCTATAAACCCTTAGATATTACATGGTGTCTTAGTTTTATTGCTATGAAGAGAAACCATAACCAACTCAACTCTTATAAAGAACAACATTTAATTGGGGATGGCTTACAGTTTCAGACCTTTAGTTTATTGTCATCATGGTGAGAAGCAGGGCAGGGTCCAGGCAGACATGATGCTGGAGGAGGAGCCAAGAGTTCTACATCTTAATCCAGTAGGAGTCTGGATTTCCACACTGAGAGGAACCTGAGCACAAGAGACCTCAAAGCTGCCCCCCCCCCCACACACACAGTAGCATACTTCCTTCAACATGACCACACATACTCCAACAAGGCCACATCTTTTAATAGTACCACTCCCTTGGACCGAGCATTCAAACACATGAGTCTACGGGGGCCAAACCTATTCAAACCACCACACATGTTTTATCTCCAAAGACAGCAGGAATTTCTGACACATAAACACTTGGTAAGTCTCCATTATCCTTTCAGTAGACACAAGTCTCCCCTGACTGTAGCATCCCATTATCTAGCCTGAAAAAAGGTGGCATTTTCAAATGCCTTAAATTGCATTCTTGTGAGTGCTAGACAAACGTTATCACGTATGTCCAACACAAAAATACTGTGTTAAGTTGTAGATGCTACACACATGGGTTCCTTGTCACTGCTGAATAAACTATGAAAGGACTCAGCTTTCTAGCTATTGTTTGCTTGTTACGCACCAAATGTCTGTATTTTGGTGTTGCTGTTCTTCTAAATGTACCACACTTCCATTCAATGCTATATCAAAGTGTGTGTTTTTAAGTCATTCAGAGCAACAACATGGATCCCCAACAAGCTGAAATTCAATGTCATTGTAGTGTTATCAACAGAGGTGGAAGTCCCAGGCATAGGTCCTCTTACACTTGGATAAATCCCCACAGGCATACTCAGTGGCAACAATATCAGAATTTACTGTTCCGCCTGGGAGTGTGGCTTTCCTCTTGATCTTGCTTGGAAAGTGCCTTTCAATCAAAAAACTTTAAAGTGTGAGAAAGAAAAAAAAAGAAAAGAAAAGAAAAGCCACCCTGATCTTAAGAACAAGAGCATGGTAATTAGTTCAGGCAAGCTTCTGCTCTGTTTTTTACATTCATGTGACCTCCTGAATTCACTGTCTTTACTATTCTACGTACCAAGATAAATTTGCATAACCCTTAAAATGGCTTGTGTTTTATGGTTCTTAAGGTAAGGGTGACATAATTTCATAGTAAATAAAAAGTCACTCTGCCGAAAAGTCATTTCCAAAAAATAAAAAATAAAATCCCACTCATTCCCAGCTCCTACTCAAACCCGTAACTGTTCAGGTAGGGTTACTTCCTGAACAGTTCCTGGAGTTACATATCACAAAGTCAAAAAGTCTTCAATCTACATAGAACATTACCTCTGAACAATAAAAATGTCACCATTTCCTCAGCACCATAAATATCACAAGGTGTTCAACTGTAAAACTCAGCTCTGTGATGTGGAGCTTGCACTAACATAGTTCACATGCTACATGGAAAACCCATTCTGCAGACAGAAATAGGATTAACACATGACTCCACCCAAAGGCTTTCATGATTCTCTGACTGTCACTCATTCGCTCATTTTGTTCAGGCATGCACATTTATTTAGTGAATATCTGCTTAATAAGCATTTGTTCCAATCTGGCCTAGGGGAATAACAAATTATACCAGCTGGGAAGAAAATTATGCAGAGAGCATTTTATTATCAATACATATTCAAAGTCCTAAAGAATATAGAACCAAGTGACTCCACTCATATAGAAAAGTCGGCGAGGTGTTCCTGGAGGATGCAGCAATTAACTGGGTGTTATAAAATGGATACAAGTTACAAAATGCACAATATACATTATCATGTGTATGTTTGGTTTCTACCAGTGAGAGGTTCTATAGTAATAAAAACTTTGAAATAGAAATCAGGAGACCCAAGTTCTGGGCTCCCAGTCTACCAGCCTGTGCTCACAGATATATCATGTTTTCTCCATGATTCTGTGCTGGAGTAAACAAATAAACACATTTCCTATATGAAACTGTATGGTGTGAGTTCCAGTCATACTCTATTTTCCTTCCATCATCAAATGACTTTCCCCTGGTACATGGTGGCACCTTGCTGATTATAGACAGAGTGACCAGCAGTGAAACATTGTTTATTGAAGTGGCAGTCTTATTGTACCAACTCCTCTACTCATGGATATGCAGTTGACTGGTCAGCTCACTCACCATCTTGAGTAAAATTGATGTGTAACTATTTCTGACCCCAGCCAGGTGGCACATCCAACAGGAGAAAGACATGACTGATGAGCTCATGGTAATCTCTACACCAACCAGTGCAAAAATGTGATCTGAACATAGACTTTTCTATGATAGCCTTCCTACAAAGGTCTACTGCAGTGAGGGGTGAGATCTGTAGCTGTGACCCTCATCCCTTTCTCCACATGAATTATTTCCTCCATTTTTCAACTCTTCTTCATTACTCCTCCCCACCCCTGGATCTGAGGTTGCAAATCTGTAGCTCTTTAATGTTGAGAGGATTCAAGGTTCTTCAGGGGTATCCTAACCTACCACATCCACTGCTCAGCCACACCAGACTTTAGATCCTTCGTGAAGTTCACGTGGTTCCTTTTATGATATATTTTTGTCACTCTTCATTCATTCTTCAAGGATAAAAGATTCAAGCATCCTTTGATGCATGCCAATCTCTCCAGGATTCATGTCTCCCACATTCTCTGTCTATATATTAAGCATTATAACAGGATATTTACGTTTCCAATGCTATTTTTCTTGTACAATAACTTTATGGCAGGTTTTGTTGGTTTCTTGTTTTTTGCTTTGTTTTGTTTGTTTGTTTTTGTTTTGTTTTATAAGATAGGATTTGTCTATCTAGTCCACATTCTTTGAACTTGCAATATTCCTGTCTGGGTGTCCTGAGTGTTCAGATATGAAGCAATCAACCCATGGTACCCTTTTAAAAGCCAGAAGAAAATTCAATATCGGGTAAACAAATAAAACAGTCCTATAACCCTTAAGGAAATAGCAGCAGTCATTAAAAATCTCCCAACCAAAAAAAGCCCAGGGCCAGATGGTTTCAGCACAGAATTCTACCAGACCTTCAAAGAAGAGCCAAGACCAATACTCCTCAGACTCCTCCTGAAAATAGAAACAGAAAACACTGCCAACTCATTCTATGAGGCCACAGTCACAGTTAGGTTTGTGTGATACCTAAACCACACAAAGACCTAACAAAGAAAGAGAATTTCAAACCAAGTTCCCTTATGAACATTGACACAAAAATACTCAATAAAATACTTGCAAACCAAATCTAAGAACATATCAAAATTATCATATACCATGAACATGTAGGCTTTATCCCAGGGATGCAGGGGTGGTTTAATATAAAAAAAATCAAAGTAATCCACTATATAAAGAACCTACAATAAATTGTTAAAAACACATGATCATCTTATTAGATGCCAAAAAAGCATTCAATAAAATAAAACACCCCTTCATGTTAAAAGTCTTGGAAAGACCAGGCATACCTAAACATAATAAAGGCAATATACAGCAAGCCAACATCAAATTAAATGGAGAGAAACCTAAAGCATTTCCACTAAAATCAGGGAAAAGGTAAGGCTGCCCACTCTCCCCATATCTCTTCAGCATAGTTGAAGTTCTAGTCAGAGCAATAAGACAACTAAAGGAGATCAAGGGGATACAAATTGGAAAGGAAAAAAATCAAAGTATTTTATTCACAGATAATATGATAGTATACATAAGTGATTCCAAAAATTCCATCAGAAAACTCCTACAGCTAATAAACACCTTCAGCAATGTGACTGGAAACAAAATTAATTGTAAAATATCAGTAGCCCTTCTTTACACAAAAAATAAATGAGCTGAGAAATAAATTAGGTAAACAAAACCCTTCACAGTAGCCACAAATAATATAAAAAACCTGGGAGTAACTCTAATCAAGCAAGTTAAAGATCTATATAACAAAAAATTGAAGAAGATATCAGAAGACAGAAAGATCTCCCATGCTCATGGATAGGTAGGATCAATAATAAAAATGGCCATCCCACTGAAAGCAATATACAGATTCAATGCAATTCCTATCAAAATACCAACACAATTCTTTACAAACCTTGAATGAACAAGTCTCAGCTTCATATGGAAAACCAAAAAAAAAAACAACAAAAAAAAAAAACAAAAACAAACCCAGAATAGCTAAAACAATCCTCTACAATTAAAAAAAGAAAAAAACCATCTGGAGGTATGTATCATCATCCCTGATTTGAAGCTGTACTACGGAACAATAGTAATAAAAATAGCATGGAATTGGTATAGAAACAGACTGGTTGATCAATGAAATCAAATCAAAGACCCAGAAATAAACACACATATCTATGATCACCTAATTTTTGACAAAGAAGATAAAATCAGTCTGGTGATATCTTAGAAAACTTGGAATAGCTCTGCCTCAGGACCCAGCCATACCACTTCTGGGTATATACTCAAATGCCTCTTCACATAATCATAAGGAAGTTTCCTCATCTATGTTTATAGCAGCCTTATTTGTAATAGCTAGAAACTGGAAACAACCGAGATGTCCCTCAACCGAAGAATGGGTTAAAAAACTGTGGTACATCTACACAATGGAATATTATTCAGCTATCAGGAACAATGAAATTGTGCAATTTGCAGCCAAATGGATGGAACTAGAAAAGCTCATCCTGAGTGAACTAACCCAGACTCAGAAGGACACACATGGCATCTATTCACTTATAGAAGGATTTTAGCTACATAGTAGAAGGTATCAATACTACAACTAACACACCAAAGGGAACTTGGACATAGACTTCATATTTTTAATTTTTATTTTTTATATATTATATTTTTTCTATTTTTTAGTCTTTTTTATCTATTGTATGCTTATTGATTTGTTTGTTTAGTAGTTCTCTCTCCCGGGCAATGAGACACTTTTCACTGATGGTACTGCTTCATAGATTCCCAATGAATGAATAGGCTCTTGGCCCTCATACAACCTCTCAACTGAGATGAGGGACTGTTATATAAGGATACCACACCCCAGAGAAATGGGATGGAAGGGTTAGGAGGTAAAGAAAAAAAATGAAATGTGATGTTTCGGCCTTTTACTACTAACTGTCATAAACTGTTTAGGATAATTAAGAAATGCAAACTAATGGTTATACAAGCCGGTCATTCTGTTAGGTACTATGACAGCCTATTATAGTTACTTGCTAAGCTAATCAGAAATAAACCTGCTAAGAGACAAGCAACATCTGCTTACCCTAATATAAGAGATAGATAGGGCCTCTTCAAAAACCTCAAGAGATCTGCAGAATATGGCATTCAAAGATGTTTTCGTAACTTTAGATTTTTTATATCAAGACATATCAACTCCTGACAGCACCCCCTATTCTCCTCCAAGTAGAAGATGAGCATCGAAGAATCTCCAGTGGGAGATGATTGAATTAGTCACAAGCCTATCTCTTGGTAGGAAAAGCCCCTTGCTCCAACTGTAGACAGAATGCTGTCCAAAAAGGACAAAACCTGGAAGCAGGTAAGTCGACAGCCTAGCTCTGCCAAGACAGGGTAGGTAAGTCTTTCATAACCCCTGCTCTACAATCAATGTCTGTCAGAGAAGCGGGGCCAAACGACTGAAGAGCGATGCTCCAATGTATGGAGAGAAAATGGGAACTGTCCAGGCAGCCACTGGTATGTCATTTCTTAGTTTGGGAAGCTGCAGACCCTGTACTTCCTATAAAATCAGATATATTTATCCCTCTCAGGTCTCTGAGGTGGTTGAAGAACAGATAGATAAAGTCTCATAATTAAATTTTGAGTTGTTTAGGAGTCAAGAGAGTGTTATACATCTAAGAAGATACTTTTAAAATTGTGTTGCAATTAGTATGAATGTTGAGTCAGATATAGAACTTTAAACTCATGGAGATGGTTAGATAGTAGAATGTTAAAGTCAAGTACCAAATACATATGGACTGGTCATTGGGAATGTACGTTAAGCCATATAACTCTCATAATTGTGGCCTAATTACCTCTGTTGTACTGTATTGTATTTATTATTATAAGAGAAAGAGCCATTTGTTGGACTGAAAGAAATAAAAATAACTTGAAGAAATAAAAAAATAAAGGAAAAAAAAGAAAAGAAAAGCATCTACCAAAATGCTGCTGGTCTAACTTCATATTAACATGTAGAAGAATCCAAATAGATCCATGTTTATCACCCTGCAAAATATTTAAGTCCAACTAGATCAAAGACCTCAACATAAAACTGGACACACTAAATCTAATAGAAGAGAAAGTGGGCTTGGGCATGCACAGAAGCCGCTGAATCTGGGAATCGGGAACCCCCACCAGGAGAGACACCAGGCATGATCCACTCTAAGACCCAGTGGGCAGATTCAGACCCACACAGGGTTACTCACCAGCCTACTGGACCCCCAGATACCACGCAGGTGTTCCGGCTATTTAGCGAAAGGTTGCAGACCCGTGGGAGTGTCATACACTCTTAACAGAGGGAGGAGGAATAGAGAGACCCAGAGGGGACAAGAACAACACGTTAAGATCAATAGAACAACTAATCTAGGCCCCTAGAAGTTTACAGAGACTGAAACACTAACAAAAGAAGAGAGGAGAAAAAAAACATATATAGACAAAACCTAGTCTCCCCTATACATATGTAGATGATAGGCAACTTGGCCTTCATATAAATCCCTTAGCAAGTAGTAGGGGGTGGGTGTCATTGAGTCTGTTGCCTGTTAGTAGAACACCTTACCCTAGCTAGGTTGCCATGTTGGGCCCCAGTACAAAAGGAAGCTCTTAGCCCTCAGGTGACTAATGGACTGAGGGGGCTTGATATGTGTGGTGCCCTCCTCACCTGAGGTGAAGTATAGGAGGGAGGGAGAAATGGGGTGGGAAAGTGGGAATGGGAGGGGAGGAGGGAGAGGGCTATGATCGAGGTGTAACTTGAATAAATAAACAAATGTTTTAAAAAAAGATAAAAGGATATGAAATATTGAAGAATTATTCAAGTTCTTATTAATATCAACTGGAAAATTCAAAAATTGAATTACTGCATATGAATACTGAAATATTCTGTCACTTGAAAAAATGCTTCTAAATAAAATGATCTTTTCTCCCCCTTTTGCATTAAAACATGCTTTCTGTTTACTCTCTTATTGAGATACCAAGGAAGGACATGTAGTCACTTCATTTCTCTTCCCCACAGGGCTTTCAGCAGCACCAGGCATACAGTGTGTGCTTCACATCTGTTAAGATGAAGTTATCTGAAATAGGTTCCAACCTATAGCTCCTAAAAAAGCCTGAAGTGTTTCCAGGCAGGGGTTTAAAGGCCCTCACTCTGATTCTCCCTGGACACAGAAAAATTCCTCCACCCAACTAGCCTTGGGGTAACAAATAAGCAGAGAGCAGCTACTGATCATCTTTGCACCCTGACTTCCTCCCCCAGCAGCTGTTGGCATCTTCCTGCATAAACTGTGGACATGCACTGCACACAGCCACATCTTTTGGTTCAGCATACAAATGGCTACTTGTTTTTTTTTATGTTCATTTATTACTTCAGGATATATCTCCATCACAGTACGCTCTCTCAAACCCTCCCAGTCCTGCCCTCCCACCCTCTACCCCCATCCCTTCCATCCAACTCCTCTGGAGTGGAGTGTCCCTACATATCAGTCCTGCACCCCAGTTCAGCAGTCATATGAGGGCCAAGAGCCTCTTCATACACTGGGGGCCTACAAGGCAGTGCCACTAGAGCAAAGTGTCTCATTGACAGGTAACAAAGTCTATGTTCCTGTTCCCTTTGGTGCATTGGCTGTAATATGGTTATCCTGTACTATATAGCTAAAATCAAATTATAAGTGAATAGATGCCATGTGCATCCCTCTAAGTCTGGGTTAGCTCACTCAGGATGAGCTTCTCTAGTTGCATCCGTTTGGCTACAAATTGCAGGATTTCATTAGTTCTTGATGGCTGAGTAGTATTCCATTGTGTAGATGTATCACAGTTTTTTTTTTTTATCCATTCCTCGGTCAAGGGACATCTGGGTTGTTTCTAGTTTCTTGCTATTACAAATAAGGCTGCTATGAACATAGATGAGGAAACTCCTTTGTGGTTTGGTGAGGAATCATTTGGATGTATACCCAAAAGTGGTATGGCTGGGACTTCAGGTAGAGCTATTCCAAGTTTTCTAAGATATTGCCAGACTGATTTCCATAGTGGTTGTACAAGCTTGCACTCCCACCAGAAATGGAGGAGTGTTCCCCTTTCTCCACAACCTTGCCAACATGTGCTGTCATTTGAGTTTTTGATCTTAGCCATTCAGACAGGTGTGAGATGGAATCTCAGAGTCATCTTGAGTTGCATTTCTCTGATGATTAAGGATGCTGAGCACTTCAAGTGTCTCTCAGCCATTAGGGATCCCTCCTTTGTGAATTCTGTGTTTAGCTCTGTTCCCCATTTTTTGATTGGATTATTTGGTTTCTTGGCATTTAATTTCTTGAGTTCTTTGTAAATTTTGGATATTAGCCCTCTGTCAGATGTGGAGTTGGTGAAGATTTTTTCCCCAATCTGTAGGCTGCCATTTTGTTTGAATGACAGTGTCTTTTGCCTTACAGAAGGTTTTCAGTTTTATGAGGTCTAATTTATTGATTGTTGGTCTTATATCCTGAGCTGTTGGTGTTCTGTTCAGGAAGTTGTCACCTGTGCTGATGAGTTTGAGGGTTTTCC
>CAJQZJ010033837.1:714072-732749 GCA_907164525.1 Lophiomys imhausi
CACATCTGGTGCCAGTTAGAGACAAGAAATTGGTCCATGGGACTATGGCATATGGATTAAGAACAGCAACTTACATATTAAATATTCTAGCCCTAAAACATGAAAATTATAATGCTGGCTTAGGTGATTTTTTAGGCTAATCAGGAAGATTTTAAAGTACCCCAACTATATATTCTATGATTTTATTGGCAACAGAAATACAATAAGCATGCATAAAAAGTTACACTGTCAAAAGTTATTTTCCTCAATATATTTATGGAGACACTTAACAGCTGTGCTCCTGAAATATGGATTATAAATGCATAAGTGGGCACCTGTTAGGGCTTCATGATCAAGAAACACCAGGATGCTCTCTTCTACTGAAACCCAGAAATACCCTTCAGCAGAAGCCAAGAATGTGGGGCTGACCATACCACTGTAGTCTCACTCAGTGAGAACCATTGCTCATGTGTGTTTATAAACAAAGCAAGTCGCAGGCCAGTAGGTATGACCTACTGCTCTAAGGAAAAACCTGAAAGACTGCTTAAAGAGACATTTTCCTTGGAATCATTGAAATTGATTGATCAATATTGATGACATCTGAGAATCCATCTGTGTAATCTGTAATGTGACAAGGCCTAAAGCCTGATGGGTACAATGTATGACCATTGCCAGAAGTGAAGGCAGCAGGGTCCAGATCAACAGTGAGTACAAAATGGTTCTGGATGAAACACGGTTTGTAGGGTCCCTCTGTGTAGGCATAATGTTATTGTGTACTATGGAAATATTCAAAGGCTGATTTCTGTGCCCCCTTACCTGTTGCAATCCTTGTTCTGAGAATTTCCTATCTCAATGTTGTGTAAACATTGCTCCCCAGTTGTTCCCTGATATGTCAATAAAGAGCTTAACAGTTAATGACTGAGCAGGGGAGACAATAGGGCTGGATTTCCTGCCATCCAGAGAGAGAGAGAGAGAGATAATGAGGAAGTGGGGATTCACCCCCAAGGACAGGTCCAGGAGACATCATGAGAAAACAGCTGGAGCAGAGAAAGATAATAAATAATTAAGAAATGCAAACTAATAGTCATGCAAGCATGTCATTTTGTTAGTTACTATGAGAGTCTGTCACAGTTATTTTCTAAGCTAATCAGGAATCAAGTTGCTAAGAGACAAGCAACAGTTACTTATCTAAATATAAGAGATAGATAGGGCATCTTCAAAAACCTCAAGAGATATGCAGAATATGGCATTCAAAGATATTTCCTTAACTTAAGATTTTTTGATATCGAGACATGTCAGCTCCTGACAGCACCCCCTATTCTACTCCAAGTAGAAGATGAGCATCGAGGAATCTCCAGTGGGAGGTGGTTGAACTAGTGGCAAGCCTATCTCTTTACAAGAAAAACTCCTTGCTTCAACTGTAGACAGAATGCTGTCCAAAAAGGAAAAAACTTGGAAGCAGGTAAGTTGACAGCCTAGCTCTGCCAAGACAGGATAGGCAAGTCCTTCATAATTCCTGCTCTACAAGCAATGTCTGTCAGAGAAACGGGGCCAAATGAAAACTTTTTTTAAATACACTTTAGATTTTCAGTCAGAAATACTCATGAAGGTGCTAAAGTTTCATTTTCATTGCTGTGATAGATAAAATATCCTGACAAAAGTCAACATGGAAGAGGAAGGATTTACTGACTTACAATTTGGAGAAGTTGATTCAAGAACTCAAAACACCAGCAGCTCACAATGTCCACAGTCAATAACACAGAAGAGTAAATACATCCATGTGCTTGCTCACTCAGCTAACTTTCTTTACTCTTATACATTTGAGGCCCCACCTAGGGAATAGTACTGCCCACAGTGGGGTGGGTCAATTAATAAACAGTCTCCCACAGACATGCCCACAGGTCAACTTGATTCAGATAATGTCTCCATTAACACTCTCTTCCCTGGGTGACTCAAGGTTGTGGCAAGTTAACATTTATGACTAACCAGCACAAACTAGACATTGGCTAACAGGCATACAATTTGAAATAAGAGCTGAAGAGATGGCTCGGTGGACAAAGTACTTCCTACACAAGTGTGAGGACATGAGTTCAAATCTCCAGAACCTAAATAAAGCTGGGCACAATATTCCATGACTATAATACTAGCATTCCTGTGGTGACAGAAGATGGAACAGGAGAATTCCTGAAAGCTTACAGGCCACCTAGCCTAACTTATACAGCACCAAGCAACAGAAAACGGACCTTGTTTTAAAAGGTGAAAGTCAAGGACCAATGCTAAGGATGTCCTCTGGTTTCTACACATGCACTATGGCACATGCATGTCTATGTGCGCATTGTGCACACACACACACACAATTTTTCAATTTTCAGTTCAATGGGAGAATATATTCAATAGGTTTGTGGTGACCAATACAACTACAGTTAGCAGTATATTATTCTCCTGAAAACTGCTGAGGAAGCTACATTTTTACATCCTCACTACAGAATAACTTCTGAGATGCTGTGTATGTTAATTAGCTGGATGTGACCATTCCACAACATATTATACATTTTAAAACATCACATCATTACACATGAAAAATATGTATAGTTTTATTTATTTTTAAAACAAGAGTTTTCGGAAAAATAGAAATGCTTTTAACTCTTTATCCCCTCTCCAACTTCTTAATCACCATTTAACTTTAAGTGGATTATAAGTGGAGGTTTGATTTAATCCAGTTGTTATCTGTGAATATTTTTGAAAGTATCCAAGCAGTTCCCATGGTGAATCAATACACTATACTTTGAAGTCAGTCTCCGAATGAAAACATACTTGAGAATCTGAATTCTTTATTGGCAGATAACAGTTTGTGCCTTCTGTATTGATTTGGTCTTTATTGCTGTTGATAAAAAAAATAAATCAATAAATCAAAAAATGAGGATCAAGGAACCACATCTTTCAGGAGAGCAGGAAGAATGGCTTGGTTCACTCAGCACTGGAAATCAGTCTAACAGAGTATCCATGTATTGTAAGTTGTAGAATTTGGACTAGTTGCTTATATTGTATTTGGTTTAGAAACCATTTTGTCAGAGTTCCCCATGAGCCAAACTTAATAACAAATAGAAAGGCAATTTAGCTCCAATATGGGGCTAAAAGACAATCAGCCTGGAAGTCACAGGCTACACTTTTCCGCAATTTGATGCCTGGAGCTTCTTCCCCATCACACTGAACACAATGGGACAAACTGCTGACACAAAACATATGCCCCTGGAGCTGACTACTGGAATGAAGAACTCCAGCTAGACCAGAAAGAGAATTGGGAGACAGGAAATGTTTTACTTCAGAGAGAGCATTCTATAGCAAAGCTGCACGTGGAACAGACTGAAGGATTCGTGTCTAGAGAGTCGCTGGATTTTACAGCTGCCAAGAACCTTGGCAGTCATGACTGCTATTTTCCAGTCTTTATTGTTTCCTTGCTATATATCTGTCCCTTAAAATACATCTTTCCTGAGTCTCTGACCTGGGCCCTTGATTCTCTGAACACTCTCCATGACTTTACCACCTTTATATAGATGACTCAAAGTTTTTTTTTAATAATTTATTTATTGTTTCTTAAAGTTACATCTCAATCACAATCCCCTCCCTACTCCCCCCTCCAGTCCCACCCTTCCACCCCCCTCCCCCCCAACCCCCCCCCCCTTTCCCTTCTTTTTTTTTTTTTTTTTTTTTAGTTTAAGGTATTTCTATGTCCAGGCCTGACCTTGATCCTGAGATGCAACACTCAAACATTAAACAACCTGCTAGCCGTGTCCCTGTGGAGGCTCAGACACACACAAAATGTACCAGAACGCACAAAAGCCACTAGCTCTTCCACCAATGAGCTGCTTGATAATTCAACCTGTACTCTTGAGTTAATGGCTGCTCTATACTTGCCCTTGCCTGGTACAAACCTCACAATACTCATTGCAGACCTGAGGACTCCACACCCAAGCCACTGGGGCCATCACCACTGCCTACCCTCTTCACTTCAACAGGTATGTTTTCTAGAACATGGTACAGCTCAAATTGTACCATTCTTCCAGCTTCAAGTCTCCATGTTTCCTTTTTGATTTTGAAATCAAAATCCCCTTAACTGGCAGACACAGGTCCCCTCTATCCAACCTGCATGCTCTGTGGCCTTATCATTCCCCTCCTTTCATGGTCCCCTTTAACTCCATACTCCATTCTGCTTGGACCCTCTGAGATAAAAGTGCTCGAGCCTTACCATTGCAAAGGAGAATGCAGACATGCCACTCAAAATAATAGGAATGAATATAAAAATTAAACCAAGATTATGTTTTCACTTACCAAAGTTAGCACAAATCCAAAAACTTGCTAGCATACTCTGTTACTGAAACTAGCAGGAAAGAGGAAGCCCAGGAAACACTGAGAGCAGAATAAAGCAGGAAGGTCTCAAAATTGAGTGACTCAGACTCTGAAGTTCCTTGAAAAGGTGGCCTAGGGGGCCCCAGACTTCCGTGCCACTGTGAGCTGAAGCGGGACACTGCATGTCCACAATGCAGTGCCTATTTATATGGGGCTGCTATTAAAGGCAGACTACCTCACTTCCCCTTGAGTCCAGATGGTCTCATTGCTATCACAAAACACCCAGAGAAAGCAACTTAAGGAATGTAGGCTTTATGCTAGCTCATGGTTTGTGGGTATAGCTCATTGCAGTGGTGGAGCCATGGCCACAAGAGCATAAAGTGGTCAGTCACACCGCATCCACAGTCAGGAAGCAGAGAGAGGCGAATGCCTGCCTCTTCCAAGCTTGCTTTCTGCTTTATTTAGCCCAAGGCACCAACCCATGAGATGGGGGCCAACTACAATTAGTGTCAGTGTTCCCACCTCAATTAACCCAACATAGAAACTCCCTCACAAACAAGTCCACGTGTGTCTCCCAGGTTAGTCTAGGTCCTATCAAATTGATAAAATTAACCCTCACACTATCTTTGCCAGTACAATATCCAGTGATACCCCAGGTTGAAGTTGTGAATCCTCTCCACCAACAAGCCCAGACTGGCACAAAAGCAGATGACAGTACACTGTCTGATTCCTTAAGTTTTTCCAGCCTGAGGTTGCCCGATCAGCAGACACATGAGTGGGACCTTCTTTAACTAGCCAGAACCAGCCAACAGCTGAAAATGAAACAAACCCCAGATAGTTCCAATGAACATTCCTCCAAGTCTTTAGAAACGCTCAGTCAACCTGGAGATTTCAATGTGAATCATGAAGGATAAAGCATTTATTTTGGGCCATCAAGTTTTGTGATAGCCACTCATGCATCAATACTAAAATAGATACACCTACTTTGATTTCTAGAAATTTAAGTTCAGAAGTAGTTGGCCAACTATGCCTCCTTACCTAAGGCTAAGAATTTTCTTTTTATAATCTATTATTATTCCAAAACAAAGGCTTTTGAAATACCATCATCAGTAGAGAATTACTAGCTAAGCCAGAGTACCAATGTGCACAGACCACAGTGAAACTGGAATCCATCTGTACACGACAGACAGGCGTGACTTCCCTAGAATATCTGCCTGTCAAATATGCTGCACATGGAAACAGCAAATGTTTATGAGCAATGACATTTGTATAAAAAAATTTTAGAAAAAGCCTAAATATGAAGTAACATAAATGCAAATTTATTTTAAAAGATAGGTTAAAAAAAGAAAAACTGAAATCCTTTACTGACTCCATGAAAATAAATGCATGACTAGAACAAGAATTACAAAGTTAACATAATACAGACCTTTTTCTTGCTACATGAAGATCATCACAGGTGTACAACTGTTTCATACACTTCCTGAGAGCTATGCTCTCTCCTGCTCACAGCTGTTCCTCCCTAAGGGTCCTCAGAATCTCCACCTACCACTAAAGAGGAATAAATGGGGGGGGGCATACTGTGATGCTCATGGGATCCAGATTTGGAGGTGTCAGGTGCCAGGTGCGTGCTTGACCTTACTCTATAGGTGACATCTCAGTATTGAACACAACTCCAGGAAGGGGCCCAGGATGAGCACTCTAGTTCTGTGAATTCCTGGGAGGGAAAACAGTAGCCAGGGAATCTAAGTCCATGTTCATAAGGGTCATCAAGAAAACTCACAATGTCAGAAATGACTTAAATTTCAGGGAGGTTAGGAAACAGACCAATCTTGTTGGATAGTTAGTCATGACAAGGGCAGAGAAAGATATTAATAAAAGAGAAAGCAATCTCAGGGCAGAGAGGCCAAGGAAGCTTATGGAAGGCCATCCTCCTCACTGTGCACTTCCATCAAAGTTAGGGAAACAGCTTCAGGCTCTGTCAGGGCTGTGTCTACTTCCATCCCTGACCCTTCACCTCAGTGAAGTCTTGGGCAAATTTTCGATCAATACCCCCAAAGGTCTTCACAGCAACTGTGGTTGTGTGCTCAAAGTCCCCACGAGACCTAGCCAGTCAAAATTCTGAAATGGGGATGGAGGTGTGGCTTGTGAAGTTCCACCCAGACTCAGTGGGTTGAGGGAAAAAAATCATGAAATTTAGAGGGAGATATGGAGGGTCTAGTAGGAATTAGTGGGAAATGGGGAACAGATACGATCAGAATCAATTCTCTGCATGTAAGACATGTTCAAAGAATAAATTTTAATTTTTTTCTTTAAGTTACATCTCAATCACAATTCTCTCCCTACTTCCCCCTCTAGTCCCACCCTCTCACCCTCTTCCCCCTCATTACCCCCATCTGCTTCCTTTTTTAAGTTTAAGGTATATCTTTTTCCCCCCAACAGCTCCTCCTTTCAGTCCAACAAATGGCTCTTTCTCTTATAACAACAAATACAATAGAAAACAACAAAATTAATTAGGCCACAATTATGAGAATTATAAGGCTTAACATACATTCCCAATGTACAGTCCATATGTATTTGGCAACTGACTTTAACATTCTACAATGCAACCATCTCCATGAGTTTAAAGATCTATATCCAACTCAGCTTCTATCCTAACTTGCATCTCCATTTTAAAAACATCTTCTTAGATCCAGAACACCCTCTTAATTCCTAAACAATTCAAAAATTTAGCTATGAGACTACAGCTATCTAGTCTTCAACCACATCAGAGATCTGAGAGGGATAAATATATCTGATCATACAGGAAGTACAGTGTCACCAGCTTCCAAAACTAAGAAATTACATACAATTGACTACCTGGACAGTTCCCAATATCTCTCCATACATTAGAGCATCAATCTTCAGCCATTTGGCCCTGTTTCTCTGACAGACATTAATTGGAGAGCAGGAATTATGAAGGACTTGCCTACCCTGTCTTGGCAGAGTGAGGCTGTCAACTTATCTACCTCTTGAGAGTGTTTGCTTCTTTTTGTTCTAGCTCTTTCAGGTGTGCTTTTAGATGGCTAGTATAGGAATTCTCCAGTTTCTTTTTGAAGGCACTTAGTGCTATAAACTTTCCTCTTAGCACTGCTTTCAATGTGTCCCATAAGTTTGGGTATGTTGTGCCTTCATTTTCATTGAGTTCTAAGAAGACTTTAATTCCTTTTTTTTTTTTTTCCCTGACCCAAAGGTCATTGAGTAGAGAATTGTTCAGTTTCCATGTGTTTACAGACTTTCTGTTGTTTTTGTTATTGTTGAAGTCTAGCTTTATTCCATGATAGTCTGATAAGTTAAAAGGGGTAATTTCAATTTTCCTGTGTCTCCTGAGGCTTGCTTTGTGACCGACTATATGGTCGATTTTGGAGAAGGTTCCATGAGGTGCCGAGAAGAAAGTGTATTCTTTTGTTTTGGGATGAAATGTTCTGTAGATATCAATTAGGTCCATTTGATTCATGACATCTGTGAGGTTCATTATTCCTCTGTTTGGTTTCTGCATCATTGATCTGTCCAGTGGTGAGAGTGGTGTGTTGAAGTCTCCCACTATTAATGTGTGAGGTTCAATGTGGGATTTGAGCTTCAGTAGTGTTTCTTTAATGAATGTGGGTGGTCTTACATTTGGGACATAGATGTTCATTATTGAGATGTTATCTTGGTGGATTTTTCCTTTGATGTGTATGCAATGTCCTTCCCTACCTCTTTTGATTAACGTTGAGTGAAAGTCTAATTTATTGGATACTAGAATGTCCACTCCAGCTTGCTTCTTGGGACAATTTGCTTGGTATACCTTTTTCCAGCCCTTTACTTGGAGATAATGCCTATCTTTTTTGCTGAGGTGTGTTTCTTGTAAGCAGCAGAATGTGGGATTCGGTTTTCATATCCATTCGGCTAGCCTGTGTCTTTTTATTAGGGAATTGATGTTGAGAGATATTAATGACAAGTTATTGTTACTTCCTGCCATCTTGATGTTGGTAGAAATAGTGTGTGAGTGAGCTTCTCTTCTTTTGGTTTTGCTGCAGGCATGCTATTTGCTTCCTGTGCTTTCTTGTGTGTAGTTAGCCCCTTTGGGTTGGAGTTTTCCTTCTAACATCTTCTGTAGAGCTGGTTTTGTGCATAAATATTGTTTGAATTTAGCTTTGTCATGGAATATCTTGATTTTCCATCTATGTTGATTGACAATTTTGCTGGGAATAGTAGTCTCCCTGGCATTTGTGATTTTTTAGGGTCTGCAAGACATCTGTCCAGGTTCTTCTGGCTTTTAGCATCTCTGATAAAAAGTCAGGTGTGATTCTGATAGATTTGCCATTATATGTTACTTAACCCTTTTCCCTAGAAGCTTTTAATATCCTTCCTTTGTTCTGTACATTTAGTGTTTTGATTATTATGTGGTGGGAGGATTTTCTTTTCTGGTCTAATCTATTTGGAGTTCTGTAAGCTTCTTGTACAGTTATAGGCATATCTCTCTCTCTCTCCCTCTCTCTCTCTCTCTCTCTCTCTCTCTCTCTCTCTTGGTTTGGGAAATTCTCTTCAATGATTTTGTTGAAGATATTTTCTGGTCCAAAGAGCTTGGAATCTTCTCTTTCTTCTATTCCTATTATTCTGAAATTTTGTCTTTTCATAATGTCCTTGATTTCCTGATGGTTTTGTGTCAGGACTTTTTTAGATTTTACATTTTCTTTGACAGTTGTATCAATTTCTTCAATTTTATCCTCTGTGCCTGAATTCTTTCTTTCATCTCTTGTATTCTGTTGGTGATGCTAGTGTCTGTAGTTCCCTTTCTTTTCTTAAGGTTTTTCAGTTCTATGGATGCCTCAGCTTGTATTTTCTTTATTGCTTCAACTTCCCTTTTCAGATCTCCCATTCCTTTAAGTGCTTTATTCATTTCCATCACCTCTTTTGCAGTATTTTGTGTTGCTCTCTGAGATATTTGATTTCCTCCCTTAGGCCTTCTATTATTAATATAGGCATATAATTAAGGTCATTTTCCCTTGTTTCAAATCGTGTTAGGATGTCCAGAGTTGTCTGTAGCATTATAGCTAGGTTCTGGAGACATCATATTGCTTTGGTTTTTTTTTTGTTTGTTTGTTTTTTACCATGTTCTTGCACTGGCCTTTTGCCATCTGATTGACC
Source organism: Lophiomys imhausi (assembly GCA_907164525.1). Lineage (NCBI taxonomy): Eukaryota > Metazoa > Chordata > Mammalia > Rodentia > Muridae > Lophiomys > Lophiomys imhausi. The sequence continues at coordinate 723,565 of CAJQZJ010033837.1, forward strand.
CTGGTGTTGTCTGTTTGTTTCTGGATGTCAGTTGACCTTGGTGCTCAGGAAAACTCCCTGTTCTGGGGGTTGGCTGATCCTGAGATCCTGGTGTCCACCGTAAGATGGTGGTTAGGTTCCTGTAATAGACTGGGTCTCAGAGACTGCCGCTCTCTTCAACTGGTTGTGACTCAACTGAACCAATATACAGGGGATTGGAGTCGTTAGAGGGCTATCCTATGAGGACCTGAGAGCTGGCAGGTCTCATCAGAAAGGCAGGTAGAGCTGTGGTTGGGCCTGTGTTCTCCCCTTCCTGACACAGTCATTCTGGTTCAGGAGTTAGGCTGACTGAACAGGCAATGAACTCCACCCAAGACAGGTGCCAGCCTTGCTGTGCCTGTTGCTGACTGCCTCAAAAGCTCAGGTGCTAGGGTGAGTGACCCACCCCAATGTGTGTGGGGAACACACAGTTGCTGGATCTGTTTGCAGTCAGTCTCAGCTCCTAATTGCTTTGTTGCAGCTGGGTTTGGTCTCTTCCACTCAGCTACAGAGCACACTGTGCCGCCATGTTGGGAACTCTAGAAAGAAAATCTTACTTACCTTTGCTCTTATGGTCCAGCTGTTTTTCCCACTTGGGTGTACAGGTCCTCTGCAGGGTGGATATCAGGCAGACAGGGCCATTGATCTGTGGTTGGAGCCATGGGCTGGATCTGCTCTTGGACTAGATATGCTCTGGCCAGTGCTCCTCTCCAGAAGAGTGACCAAGATCAAATTGTAAAACATTTTTAAAATGGAGTTTTATGTGGTGATTGAGATGCTATGCCTCCAGAAGACTGGGCATGCAGTATCAGCAAGATGCATAACAGCATTCATCAAATGAGGACTCCTGCTACCCAGAGACACTTCTGGATTATCTGGATTCTGAGTTCATCACACAGGAGATACAGATACCAGAAGTGAATATGTTTTCCAAATTTTAAACCATTTAATATATGTACCTTAAGTAAGACATTTTAAATATTTATTCTCATGCATAACTCACCACTTTCATCCTTTAAAAAACTAAACAAATCAGAACAGGGAAATAAAATAATTATTTTTCCACTTCAGCAATCCAAAAAAAAAAAAAGTAAATGATTGAGTTCACAGGATGAATTCACTTGACTTAATAATTAAGAATGTCTCAATTAGACAATAATTATGAAATCATTCATTCTAGTTATGCTGTATGGGTTGATGTGATATAGTTGCAAATTATTTAACTAAAATAATTCAGTACCTTTAAGCTTTGATAATTTACTAGCATGGCATAAAACCAACATTGTAAATTTTTAAAGTGTTCCTTTGTCGTTCTTAGTTCTCACAAACTCAGAAAACATTTAAAAATAAGCCATAAAAATATGAAAGATTAAAAAGTAATTTCTCACCACAACTTTTGCCATTTAAAGTCACACCATCCATTTTAGTTTGTGAGTTCCTTTCAACAAACATTTTCTCTTTTTCTAATACTTCATTTTCACCACTTTCAAGGATTTTGTGAACCCAGATTTTCTGAGCCCCAGTTGGAAGACAAGCATTTCTACCCTGTCCATCACTGACAGGCAGTATGCTCTGGCACCATGGTGATCCATGAGGAACAAAAAGTAAGCTGTTCATCTCTGCCACACAACCTCCAAAAATAAGGGAGCTGGAGTAGGACAGTGGAAGCACATGGGTAACAAGCCATGGGTGCTCAAAGATTACAAAGCCAACTTTGAGGATTTGAGGAACATCACTACCATTTCCTGAAAGTAAAATACATACATACATACACACACACACACACACACACACACACAGAGAGAGAGAGAGAGAGAGAGAGAGAGAGAGAGAGAGAGAGAGAAGTGGGTCAATATCTTAATCCCCTCACATTGGCCTTTCAGTTTCAAGACATCAGCTTTAGAGGAAAGACATTTCCAGCCATTGTGCTTCACAGATACGATAAGTCTCTTATCTGTTATGCATTTAATAGTGACACTTAAAAGTAAAGTGAAATGCAAACAAATGAGAGGTGTCTGGTGCATTGCCAGGTCTGGGAAACATTGGTTGGGAAGACTCTTGAAAGACACATCACAGTCCACAGGGTGTGAGGTGGTCCACTGCCACCTTACTCTGTTTTTCTTCTGGTACAAGAAAGTAATCATGCAACCAGACAAAGTTATACATGAGAGCAATCCTTCCTTCCCGGGATCCTAAGGATGCATGCCAACTCATGCTTGAAGAAGCCTCATCACTAAATAAAACAGAAGTGGGTGTGTCTCCAAGGTCATGGGCACATGGCACTCCAAAAAAAAAAAAAATCAAATGAAATGGGAATTGTGCCTATGAATCTCTTGGAAGCAAAGCTGGTATCTGGAGACAGGCAGCTGTAGAATCACCATGATATTTGTTAATCTTTCATGTGGTGCTGTTTAAAAGTTCACACCTGCGGTGCTGTGAAAACCCATGATAAGCCGTCACTATATGTCAAGACTTAAATGTCGATTTCTAAGATGAAACAAGTGGACTGAAGTCCTTGACTGTCTCAAATCTGTCTCTATAGCAAGATATGCCCAGAAAAAAAAGGAGGCCCTATTGCAACTGATTCACAAAAGTTCCAAAGATGAAGATGGCAGAGACAGAAAAAAAAGAATGACATGAAAGGGAAGGACTAAGGAGAATGGCAAAGGCATAAGCAGAGGTAAGGACAGACTGAAGGTGAGCAAAGAGTCAGATGGGTGAGGAGTCCCGGGGGTGTGTGGAAATGACTGCAGTCGCTCGTGCTGTGCCCCACACATGGCTGTGGTACTAACTCAATTCATTCTCACCTGGCTGATGAAGCAGCTGCTGTCATCATACCCTGTAGAGACAGCAGGCAGGCGAGAGATGGTGACTGCACAGTGATTTACAGCCTACGCCACTAGTAGGAGGCATGACAGCTGGAAGCAAGGTCGCTTGATTCCAGGGTGTATGTCTATGGTTTTATTGACTATCCTATCGTCCAAAGGGTTGACGAGATTGGTATACATTCTTAGTTAATATTTATAACTTTCTGTTGCAGTAATTATTCAGAGCTGATTAAAAGAGGCTATAAGCCCTATTAGGAAATTGAAGTAATATCTGTAACATACATATAATATCCATTGATTACATGTTTAATACTTGTCTGATCAGCTAAACTCAACGCTTCTGACTAAGAGCCCTTACATCTCTCAATAATTCCAAACATTCCCTAGGTGATCAAATATTATTTTCTAGACTTTTCTCCAAACATACCTATACTGACTCATTTACTGCTTGAGCTAAAGCTGCAACAAACACCCCCCCCCCCAAAAAAAATAGGATGACTCAAACACAGCAAAAGTTGGGTCAAACAAAACCTTTGTTGGGTGGTTCTCATTCGGGAGACTGAGAGACTCGGGTTCTTGCCATATTGTGACTCTAATATCATCAAAATGTAATTTCCAAGTCATTGGGCTTGTTTGCATTAAAAGAGTACAAAGGAAATTATCATGAATGATTGAGAGAAGGTAATAAATCCTTCCTATTAATTAAGTCTTAATTCTATATCTACTTTTCTGTTTATTTATTCATTGACTACTAGTCTTCCCACCTATACCCACTCTCCTTCTTTCCTAATATCTCATGCAAATAGGAACTCTCTGATTCAAGAGAGATTGAAAGATAAGAAGGAAACCACAATGCTCTGTAAGACGGGTTATAATACGGGCTTATTTAAGAAGGGACAGGTAGGAGGAGAGACATCAGACCCACACACCAAAGCTTTACCAGCATCAAAGCCTGGATCAAGTAAAATAACATCCATTGTTCAGAGCCAGGAGTACACTGTGTATTTAGGTGAAACACGAGGCAATGATCTGAGGATGGATGTGTCGAGGTGCTTTGCAGGCCTGGACACTCAACACAAAGGCTCAAAGGTGACATAGCATGGGTTGCATTCACAAAACTGGAGCAGAGACATGTGCTGCAGGGCAGATGTTGTGTACTGGTAGGATGGCAGAACATGAAGGAAGCTAGTGAGTGACAGATATTGGGTCTTACTGAAGCCCAATGAATGTGGTTAGGAAGCAAAGTTCCCCAAGATCAAGAAGGGCTAGAATGGCAGGTTTAAGCAGAGAAGTGATAGGGAATCACAGAGATGTGATATGAACAATAAACCATGATTTCCCACCCCAGCTAATCCTATCAGTCTCTCTACAGTTCCCAAAGGACAAATCTCCCCAAACTTTGCCATTCTATCCAGCCATAGATCCTGCTCTTATGTGTTCCCTACCCACTGAACTCAGTCATCATAGTCCTGACCTGGTTACAGTAAATTTCGGGGTGTCTTCCCATCCCCCTTCCACCTTGTAAAAAGGGCAAGAATCTCCACAGCTGGGTCATTCATCCTGTGTCCAGTCGCTTCCCCACAACAGGCCATTGTTGTTGAGTTCTCCCCCTCACCATGCCTTGTAACATAAAAGAATTTTTGTGAGCCCTTGATAGCAATGGGAAAAGAAAAACAAGTTCAGATAGCTAGGCTAGTCACTCATACATTATATACCTAATAATTTCCCTTTTCTGGGAATGTAACTAAGCCACATTTTCTAACTTCCTTATTGGGTAAGCATGGCCATGTGCTTGAGTAATAGCCAAAGGAAAATGAACAGGAGGATGAGTGTCACCCACTTGATTCCCCATGCTCATTTCCTTCACACCCACACCATAGAAACAAGTATCATAACTTTGAATCTGCTTGAAGATGGCAGTAGCCCAGGTCCCCAAATCACTTCTTTGAAAAAGGTACTCTTAAACAAGAACTGATGGGTGTGTGTGATAGGTTCAAATAAACATGTTTCCTATTAAAAAAACCACAAATAAAGGTATCCAGTATCGGTGTTCAATAACCACAAACAAGCCGTGTGCCAAAGCCTAGAAATCAACAGTAATGAAGCTTTGCTCCTTGCTCTCAAACAGAATCCACTTCACCTGGAGAGTCATTAGGACCACTGTATCCCTGGCCCATCACAGAACCACTGACTCAGAATCACTTTGAGCTGTGGCAAGATCCATTAACAAATGAATGTGGGGATTAAGTTTCTAATATAGGAGTTTGGGAGACACTTTCAAGCTAAACCAACATCCATCCTTTTGTACTTCATTTATCTGTTTGTTTGTTTACTTCCAAGAAGGCCTCGTGTAGCACAGGCTGCCCCTGAACTCACTATGAAGTTGAGGATGTCTTTCACCTCTAATCTTCTTGCTTCTTTCTCTCCCCAGTGCTGTGTTCACAGCCATGGACTACCTTGTTTGCTCGGTGTGTTGCTGAGGTCAAACACCTCAGCTTTGTGTAAGCTAAGCAAGTAGATACACTCACAGTAATTATACATATTTTATACTTAGAGAGGAGACAGACCACAACCCCTGGATTTTCCCACCATCCATGAATCCCATGCATCCTTGTCCTCCTGGGCATTGCAGTTTGGGTGATGCCTTGCCTGGAGAGTCAGGCCCTGTGCTTGGTCTCACTGGAAAGCCCATATCTTGTGTAGATAAATTTAGCTGTTTGAAGTATCAAGCACCTTATTTTGCTGCCAATAAAGGCTGTAAGCCTTCCCTTCCCTCCTCATGCCACTATGTAGACTTATCTCCTAATGAAAGGATTTGTGATTTAAAATCTCATTTTGTCTTTGCTTACAATATACTATTTCTACAAGGGCTTTGGGGACACAAGCAGAAAAGCATGAGCCATCTTGGTAATTCTCTCTCCAGCCAGCACAGCTCTCCCTGGGAAGATGTACCCTCCAGCACTCATCAAAAGTAATTACCCTGGAGACGGAACATGGTTTGGGAAAGTGAAACCATTTCTATTATTACTTTCTTGTATTAAATGATAAATATTTAACGTCATAGAGTTAAAGTATACAAGATGGCAAACAACAAAGAAAAGGAGGTATACAATAAAATTACCCACTCCCCAGGGACTTATTTCAACTCAAAATAAACAAAAAATAATAATTTTACTGTTCCTTAGTATTTTTTCAGCTTTATCAGAGAATTAATTCTCCCAAAGGGATTAACCTAAGGCCTAGTATAATACTGAGTCTTAGATGGTCCACTTCTAAAGGAGTGTAAACTCACATAGGAAAGCCAGGGTTTCCAGAGAATACAGATAACACAAAGGTGCTTATAGGCTTTGAGGAGCAAGTCCAACTTTAATTCTTCTTAATACTCTAATTTTCTCTGCCATAAAATGAATTTATACTGTGAGGAGCAGGCATTCCACACACAGAAGTTAAAAACTCAAAAATGATACACTTCCTAGAAGCAATGACTAGAGTACAAGACTGATGCTGATAGAATGAGAAATACCAACTTGCTGAGAATATCTGGAACATTCCATGGCCATCACAAGGAAGTTAATGCCAACCCTTCTCATGCCCAGAAGATGAATTTAAAGTTCAAAATTTCAACAGGGCTGGTGAGATGCCTCGGTGGATCAACTGCTTGATGTGCAAGTGTGAGGTCTAGACTACAGATTCCCCCAGACCCACCTAAGAGTCAAGCAAAGCAGGTGTGATAGCCCTCTATAGTGCCAACACAAAAGATCCAGCAACAGGGGATGGATCCCCCTGGCAAACTGGCCACCTGGACTAAATCAGAAGTCCCTGGTTCAGTGAAAGAATCAGCCTTGATAAATGAACTGAAGAGGGTTCAGAAAGATACCAGATATCAAATTTGGGCCTCCACATGTATTCTTGCAAGGACCTGTGATTAAAAAGGGACAGAGCCAATGTTGCTTTCTGTTTAGTCCTCGCAAAAGTGGGAACCACACTCTCAGGCTACCTTGTTGTGTAACTTCAGGGTGGATGGACTGTTCTCAGCAGTTGCATGCTGACCTTTTTTTCTTTTCAAGCAACTGAGTAGAGGAACAAGAATTTCCATAGACAATCCTGTCTTAGCCATAGAGCAAAAAATTAAAAGGAAGAGGAAAGGGCTGTGGGAAGGGAGAGAAATGGGTAAGAAGAGAGGAAGGAACGTGAGTGGGGTGTGGAAACCATCAATGAAATGGTTCTGAGAAAGGGAGAAAGGGAGGAGAGAAAAAGGGAAAGGGAATAGGGAAGATGAGAAAATATGACTAAACACAACCAGAAAGAGCTCAGTCAGTCTGTATTAGGCTCCACAAATGTCACGGAGAAAGGGGGACAAGGCTATGCCATTTGTGCCTTTATTTTCTCAAATTATGGTAACAGGAAACCAGGATTAAAGAAAATATATTGACTTGTGGAACCCAATCCTGACTGATACATCTACAACACAAATCTTACACCTAAAGCACAGGGATCGTTTCAGAAGAGAGGCCAGGAAGATTATAAGAGCCAGAGGTACAGGGAGTTTTCTGTGAGATTGAACTCCTAGGAAAGTCAGAAGTTCCACTCAGAAAGTCTCATCAACATGACTACCTACATATGAGTTGAACAAAATGGACCAATAGACCCACTAATGTGGACAGGGCAGGCAGCTAAGGAATGCTCCAGGGAAGAGCACACCAATTGAAATGGTTATCTAATATCAAAGAGTCAGCTCTGAAAACACACAAACACACACACACACACACACACACACACACACACACACTCCTAACAATTCACACAAAAAAAAGAGGGAAATGATATAAATTATATTATAATCTCAAAAAATATTTTTTTAAAAAATTAAGTCATTTTTAATGCCCAGGTCACCCTTGGAAGTATGTACACTCTATTAGAGAAGTAGGAAAACACAAGGGAGGTGAGCCCATCTATCATGACAGGCCTGTTCTGTGGCCATGACTGACTGGATTCTTATGAGGCTCAACAAATGATCTAGGAGTGTTGATAGATTAGATGTGGGTATGACAATAACCTAGGAACTTACAGATTTACAAGAAGTCTAAGGAGTCTCCATAGACCACTTGTAAGATCAGTTGAAAACACAGTGAGAAGAAACCCAAGACTTCTATATGAGTAGATACCTTTCCTAGTTACCTCTAACTGTTAACTTAACACAACCTCAAGTCACCGGAGAAGGCATTCTCAAGTGAGAGATTACTCAGATAAGTTTGGTCTATGGATATGTCCATGGCAGATTGTCTTGATAGTTAATTGGTGTAGGAGGGCCAAGCCCACTGTGAGCAGCATTCCCTGGGCAGGTAATCACGGGATATATAAGAAAGCTAACTAAGCCTGCACCTGTGAGTGAGCAAGCAAGCAGTGTTCCTCGATGGTGTTTTCTGCTTCAAGTCCCTGCTTGACTATCCTCTTTGACTTCCCTCAGTGATAGACTGTTTCCTGGAAGTGTAAGCCCCATAAACCCTTTTTCTATTAAGTGGCTTTGGAACAGGAACAAGTTTCCCTTAAGCCAGGATAATGATCAATGACTGGTGTTTCTGGAGTGTGCTACCTGAGAATATGTGAAGCCTTCCAAGGAGGATCTCACTCCTATTAAAAGAATGTTTATGCAGGCTGGGAGAGGGTAGGAACAATCATTTTCTATGATTCCCTGAAGGTTGAAGCCATGGTAATGCTGAGTGATCTGTGTACAAATAGTTGATAATCCCTTGTATCCCTGCAGTTCTATGCATCTATAATTAAAAATCTAAAGTTTTAAAACTTTTCTAATTACAAGTCTGACTCTATCCGAGCAATGTTTTGAAACATCAAAGATTCAGATGACAGGTTGGCAAAAGGGAGATTATGCCTCTTACCTTCTTCATGTTTAGGTCCTGGGCTTTCTCACTGAAGGTCTGTATTTCTGTGGGAATAGCCCATGGTCCTGCTAATAGAGAGATTTCCTTTAGTATCTCCACTCCACTAAGCAACCTTTAAACCCACATATGTACTTGCAATCTTACTCTTAACCATTAAATTGAGGTTGATCAAGAGCATCAATCCATCAAGGAATGGATGGGGACAATTCTGAAACAACAATGAACATTTGTCGTTTGTCCAGTAGGACCAGACTGTTCCATGGCTTCTGCCCCTGGACGCCATCTCTGAGGGTGGAGAGAGCAAAAGGGAGTTTACCAAACATGTATACTCTGCAAACATATCAGTGCTAAACAATTAACAACCAGGGTCAGAGTCATAAGAAAGAAAGGAGCAATGAAAGCACAGAACACTAGATCACTAGTCTACTTGGGGGACCAA
>CAJQZJ010033837.1:740255-801790 GCA_907164525.1 Lophiomys imhausi
TTCCCAGTGGAGGGACATGAGTAGAGTCACGCTTCCCAGTGGAGGGAAGATGTGGATGTTTTCTGATTCATAGTACAATCTAACACAACAAGGAGTAATATTTAAAGCTAAATTTAGTTTTATAAGAAGGTAGGAACTCAGAAATTGGGTCATTCCAGGAAAAAGGAAGAACAACATTTGGGAAGTGGGCTGTACCATGGTTTCTATGTCCGCCTGACCATGCCAATGGTATTCACATAGGTGGCAAAAGGAGACATAGTGGCCAGGTAGGGCAACATGTCTGAATAAGCTGTGTTCTCTGGTAGTAAGATAGAAGCACTGGAAGGTTTTAATCAAGGATCATGTAACTAGTGAGGTCATGAAAGGCTACGATAAGCATACACTACTGAAGATGAGGGACATATGTGGATATTACCCTCTAACCCAGAGAAATAAGTGGTAACAGGTTGTAGGAGGTCTTGTGAAGAAAGGTTAATGAAGTTGAATTCAGTTTTTAGGAGGCAGATCAACAACCTAACAAAGTCACCATTCTCAACACTATGTGGGGTAAAACAGGTTCCCAACATGGTAAAAATTACTATTAACAGAAACAATGGGATGTGGTTATCATCCATGGGAGAGACAGGAACAAGAGAAGGATGCAAGGTGCTTTTAGAGGGTATCCTTTGAACAAATACCATGAATCATGTCACTTACTGTAGAGTAGACTGAAAAAAAGAAAAAGAAAATAATTTTCTGTGATATATGAAAAATATATAAGTAGTGAATATGCTGTTACTGAGAATGAGGAGAGAAATATTAAAGGAAAAGAAGTCAGCAAGGGAAATCAGTTTAAAAAAAAAAAAACTTCTGGAATGATACTGTGAAGATGTCCAAGCACACAATAACTGTCACTGTAGAATTCTCACCCAGCAAAATCCCCTGCAAGACTACAGGTAAAATAAGAAACAGGGGACAAATACAACAATGTTCAAATCTTCATTCTGCATGGCGTCAAAATGAAGAGGCTAAAATATTTTTATAGATTGAGGTATTAAATTACATATGTACACATAGTAAAATACCATACCATATAACTGTAATGCTCAACCTATGGTACCCTTAATAGCACCAAGATGTCCTCAGAACTTGCTAGAACTACCAATTTTCATGTTTCACCTCCAGGCTATAAAATCAGAAACACTGGGAATGGATCCAACATTTCATCATCTAAAAAGTCCTCCCAGCTCAGGGACAACACTCCCTGAAATGTGAGCTCCATAGACTAACTCCAAGTTCATAAAGCCAAGAGACTAGGTACTCCCCAGGACACTAGAGGAAAAAGTTAGAATCACACAAATTCAAACTCTATGTCCCCTCTACACATTTAAAAAAAACGTATATAAATTGTTTAAGAACATAAACAGAGTAAAGCTGTAAATGAAAAGAAAGGGGTGTTAAATATTATCTCTGGTAATGGTGTACTGATGAGCACAGATTCTTTCTGGGAGAAGGGAGTAGGTGTTACAATTAATTGGGATGAAACTTTATATGCACGTGTGTAGTTGAAGCCCATACCCAGGACTCTTGGGGGCGGTGATGAGCTGGTACAGAATCAAGACCCAGGTTCTGGGAGTCCGGTGCAGACTTGTTTATTTCCAAAAGAGGGGGTTCCCTTTATAACCTCCATCCAGAGTCCCATTGGCTCCCAAACTGCAGGCTGCTGCTGCTCTTCCTCATTACCCGGTGTGACATCATCAATCTCCAGGCAGGTTTCAAGCCAGGCATGTTCAGGCAGGTCTCTCAGGTCAGCTGCACATGGAAGCCCAGCCATGCATGTGCTATTTTACAGCAGGCCTTGTTTCTGCTCAATGGCAGGCCTTATTCCTACTCATATTCACCCTTTTGTTTTTATTTTTTTAATTTTTTAGCAACTAAGTGGGAACCAGAGTTCTTATGCTCTGATCTCGTTGACCCCACCTCAGGGATCCCCAGTATGGTGGACTGTGCCTGTCTTAGGTTGACCTGACAAACAGATTCCTACCCATCATTGACAACCAGTCCTCAAAGGGTGGCATCCCTGGAAAGTGCATAGGATGTGTAGGGTATTAAACAGAGGCTACATGGATCTCAATGAGCCAGGCCTGCATCACCTCTTTGGGGGGGGAGCTGTGATCTGGGCATTCCAGAACCATGAGCACCTGCAGGGTAGTCTTGTTGATGCAGCATTGCCAGGTGATGTGCTGTACAAAACACTTAATCAGAATGATTAGTATTACCACAATCCCTCTCATACTGGCATAGGTGACTATCAAGGAGGGATCAAAGAAGTTTTTGATGTTATTCCAAACCTGTTCTATGAGCCCCATATTGAGGGAAAGCACTGGGACCCTGGTCTCATTGAGTTTAGAAATTCTTTCCCTGAGTAGAACAGAGTAATTGAGGAACTTGTTTGACCAAGTCCCCGTTATGTCAGTCATTAGGATGACTCCCATGTCCTCAAGGATGTCTCTTCCCCAAAGGCACAGTCCATTATACTGGGGTTCCCTGAGGTGGGGTCAACGAGATCAGAGCATAAGAACTCTGGTTCCCACTTAGTTGCTAAAAAATTAAAAAAATAAAAACAAAAGGGTGAATTTGAGTAGGAATAAGGCCTGCCATTGAGCAGAAACTAGGCCTGCTGTAAAATAGCACATGCATGGCTGGGCTTCCATGTGCAGCTGACCTGAGAGACCTGCCCAAACATGCCTGGTTTGAGACCTGCCTGGAGATTGATGATGTCACACCGAGTAGTGAGACACAAGCCAATGAGGAAGAGCAGCAGCAGCCTGCAGTTTGGGAGCCAATGGGACTCTGGGTGGAGGTTATAAAGGGAACCCCCTCTTTTGGAAATAAACAAGCCTGCTTTTGCCTCTTTCTGGACTCCCAGAACCTGGGTCTTGATTTTGTGCCAGCTCATCCCCACCCCCAAGAGTCATGCGAATGGGCCCCAACAATACACACACACACACACACACACACACACACACACGCACGCACGCACGCACGCACGCACGCACGCGCGCCCACACACAGGGTGGTTTATACACATGTATGTTTGGATGGTAGCCAGAAGACACTGGTGTCTTCTATCATTCTCCACCTTATTTCTTTGAGGCAGGGTCTCCTCCTGGACTGGAGTTCACTTTTTGTTGTTTATTGTTTGTCTATTCTGGCTAGTATGCTATCTCTGTGTCTAATGATCCTTCCATCTCTATCCACCTCACTTCTGGAATAGACATATGAGTGCTTATCATATGAGTGCTAGGATCCAAACTCTCATCCCATAACACCTAGGTCTTTTCTTGAGCCTCAGGAAGCAACTCTTAGGAAGTATCTGAGTGTTGACAATATCCTATGCCTTGACTTGGGCAGTAATTACAAGCTTCTAATTTTATGATAATTTATAATACATACATACACACACACACACACACACACACACACATATACACACACTTGAATTTATGGAAACCTTAATGTATATGTTTTATACTGCATAACAAAGAATATTTTATGAAGAAATTAAAGCCAAGCATGTTGACATATGTCTTTAATCCCAGCATTTGGGAGGCAGAGGCAGATCGATCTCTATGAGTTCAACTCCAGCCTGATCTATATAGTGAGTTCTAAGAGAGCCAGGCTACATGGTGAGATCCTATCTCAACAAAAACAAACAAACAAAAGTACAAAAAGAAATAAGCTAATAGGAATTCTGGGGGAGAATACAGGATAAATCTAAGGAAATTTTGTGGAAAGAGATCTGTAGTAGACCATTGCTTGGGAATGGATAAAAGGACGAAGGCACTAAAAGAAAGATTTCAGAGACCTGTGTCCCTTCTTGTCTTTCTCCTGGTTCCCAGGACACTGCTGAGCAGAATAGGTACATGAAAATGCTATTTGAATAAATAACAGAAAATAGGGATGCAGATGTGACAGCTCGAGACAAAACGTTTCTCTAGACAGTAGAGAACAGACACAGCTGGTGTGTGTAGGGAAGGGAGAAGCCCCAGAAGCAAATGCACTTTGGAGAGAAAGCGTGAAGGCAGCATGGAAGCAGAAGCCATGCCTTCAGGAACAGATGCGTGAGTAAGTCTGTCGGTACTCCAGTCCATAGGCTGAGGAGCCAGAATAATGTTACACACCTCACCATCAATGCATGGAGGCCCCGGGGGTACTTCTGAGAGTGTTGGAAGGGGCAGGCACTTTGTACTCAGTGGGTGGCTAGACAGAGAAGGTACCAGGATGAACAGGTGAATGCTTACTCGGAGCTTCCAACAACTTCAGATGAGATCAGAGAAACTCAGTATTTAAAGCATGAATGGAGGCTGAGCATGAGCAGCCACTGTGCCATATTCTGTATCTTTTTAAAATTTCTTCACCCTCTGCTAGCTCTGCATGTCTAGCGGTCTTCGTGTCAGCATGAACTCACTTCTGACCACAGTCCACCCTCCTTCCTTTCATGGAGCCAAGCTCAGAGGACCTCCTGGGAGCCTATCAGCTCCCTTCAACTCCCTTTGCCTTTCTTATCAGATCCCAAGAATACTTCTCCATGGTCCAGTGGCTCTCACATGCAAACCACTTTTATGTTCTTGAATATGACTGCATACTAGGAACAATAATAGCTCTTGGTGTTCTATTGCCTTCTCACAGGCAAACCATTTTTGCTATAGCAGCGTGGCCCCTGGGAGTGTGCTCTGCGCCAGCTGTTCTCACTTACCTGGTATGTGGAGCCATGACAATCTCCAAGGAGAACAAGACAAGCAAAGATGGGGGGTGGGCTCTGTCTTAGGACTTCTACCCACAAGAAAATTTGAACAGCATTCTACTCAAAATGAACAAGGCAAGGAAGGAGGAAGTCCATTTCTTTCATAATCCTTTCGTAAATTTTTTTTTCCTAGACATTTGAGCAAATTTCACATATCTATCGCCTACATATCCTGTGATCCAAAAGAATTAGCCAGTAATTTCAGGAGACGTAGAGTTTTGTCTCAGGATGCTCTAGGACCTCAGTGTAAAAGAAGATTTCATAGCCGGGCAGTGGTGGCGCACGCCTTTAATCCCAGCACTTGGGAGGCAGAGGCAGGCGGATCTCTGTGAGTTCGAGGCCAGCCTGGTCTACAAAGCGAGTCCAGAACAGCCAGAGATACACAGAGAAACCCTGTCTCGAAAAACTAAAAAAAAAAAAAAAAAAAAAGAAGATTTCATTATGAGAAAATAAGGCTGAGGTTTCTAGGGTTATCCATACAAAAAGGTGATACTACTGCAGTCTAGAATTATAGGCACTTCTTTTGGTATATTGCTAATTGAATGTACTTTCCAAGCAGGCTGAAATATCAGCATGAACTAACAGGGGGAACTTTGGGCTTCATTTGTGGTGTTTAAAATAAGAAGAGAATAAATATCCATCCCAAATATTCTTACTCAATATCCATGGTAGGTGGGCCCACAAAGCTCCCAGCTCATTGAAGAGCAAGCTCAGGACATGGAGCATAAAGTGCCAGATTCCAAGCATAAGCTATTTGTGACTCTCGTTTTACGTAGCCAAACCTTAAGATGCACAAACATAGACACTCCTGAGGAGGAAGAGAAAGAGGTAAGAAGATAAAAAAGTGCCCACGGGCATTGCGATCCCACATCCAAAGAAGCATCCGCCAATGCTCAGCACTTAGCTCCCATCTCTCCCTCTCCCACATCTTCTGCCTTCCTGTCTAAACCTTCACAGCTTTACTATCCATCTTCAGGTTTTACCAAGCCCTGCTATGTTTTCCTTTTAAGACTCCTTCACAAGAAGCAGGAGTCTGGAGCACTTATGGCCAGGAGAGCCATGGGAAAAGAGAAAGAAAAGGACAGGAAAGCAGTGATTGCAAACACCTCCAAGGATGTCAGCCCAGCCCAGATGTTAGGGCACTCTGGAGGAGATCCCTAACCAGGCCCAAATCTTAACATACAAGAGCTGCACATCTCACTGACTGCCATACCCAGAGGTACCATTCCAGGGGTAATAAAAGACTTTGACTGTCTAAAAAAACAGCAATATTGTCTGAACAGTTCCAAACTTGGGTTCCCCCAACAAGCCACAGCTTTGAATATTTGTCGTAGTACCTCCAAGTAGCATCAGGTCTCTAACCATGATACTGAAATTCCTCAAGAGTGTGGTACTCCTACTGGGCCACTTAAACAATAGCATCAGGAGACTGACACCTGCAAACTGAGAAGAGACTCAGTGAGGTGACCTGAAAGGCCAATGCCAAGTGT
Source organism: Lophiomys imhausi (assembly GCA_907164525.1). NCBI lineage: Eukaryota > Metazoa > Chordata > Mammalia > Rodentia > Muridae > Lophiomys > Lophiomys imhausi. The sequence continues at coordinate 746,532 of CAJQZJ010033837.1, forward strand.
CTCCTGCCAATTAAAATAGGCTGGTAAAACCACCTAATTACAAGATATTACTGTTTCCTATTCCTGCAGGTAATAGCTCATGCTCCAAAAACAGCTTTCCTGAAATCCCAGCAATGTTTTCGTGTATTTCGTTGAATTTCAGGGCTCCCCTGTGGGTTGGTTACTGGCGTTGTGCATTGTTTTAGACTTCAACAGTCTTTCTACAAATTGGAATCAGGAACCAAGCATACTCACCCTGGGGTGATTTGTTTCTTCCCTGTGGATGCCACCTAAACAAGAGCAGCAACTTTTCAGTGAAAAGCGTTTGGTTTCAGCGTTTTTCCCAGTGCTTAAGAAAAGCTTTCCACTTCATTCTTGAAACACAAATCTCAATTCTGCAGCTATGGGTTCAATCAAAAGGGTAGGAGAGGGAGGGCGTGGCTTCATTAACACATCATGCCATGCCTGGAAAGGTGACTCACAGATTCTATAGACCTCTCTTCTTCCTCTCAGCCCAAGCTGGTAATCAAAGGGAAGATTGCTCTAAAATGCAAATAAGTGTCTAACAGAAGGGACTGCCAGGGGGAAATCTCTACTAGAAGTGCTAGGATTGCTAAAACAGCAGAGCCCCAGCATGACGTCATTGTTTCTTTGAAAGAGTCAAGACACCCAGAGCCAGTATAGTATATCTTTGTTAGGATAAAAGCTTATTCAATGAAACCGTTTGGCCTCACGTCAAGAAAAGCTTTAAAACAAGACTGGCCAGTCCCAAATGGACTTCCTTAACACAGTATGGTGTAATGAATGAGTGCCTGGTCTGGCTGAGTAACCAGGCAGTGTTCCTATCAACAAGACTCCAGTTTTCACAGGGAGAGTGCTCATTTGGCATTAAGATTCCCATAAAGCACAAAGCGGCCTTGCAGTGACTCCACACTCTGTTGGAAATCCTAGCAGCACTGGCAGCTGGAGGCAGGTAGGGCTCAGGAGGTCTCTTCCACACATGATGGGAGGGGCTTTGGTGGGATGCTGCCTTCATCCTTTCTCTACTCTCTCAACACTGTCAGCAGCTCCCTCTTCCACAGCCTCTGAGATGGCAGCCATAACTGGAATTAGATTGTGGGTCCGTTTCTTACTTGCAGATAGTGAGGAGTCCCTGCTGCCTAGATCTAAAGTTTGTATTCCAGCTGTTCGCTAGCCTCATAGCCTTGATGAAGGAGGTGACTTTCGTAGATGATTTGGAAAGAAAGGACAAGGATGTCAAGGATGAGGAACAAGAGGGAAGAAGGTGGACCAGGAGATGAGGCAGAGCTACAGACCCTTAACAGAACCCGGTGCTCAGCAAGCATGAAGATAGACTTTAGATCCCAGCACCCATGTGAGAGCCAAGCATGCTGGAACATGTCTAAAATCCCATCACTGGGAAAAGGCAAGTGGGGAATCAGAGAGAGGTGGATACTTGCAGCTCATTGGCCAGACAGTCTAGCAAATTGATGAGTTACAGGTTCAGTGGGAGACCCTGACTGAAAAAAAAATAATAATAATAAGGTGGAGAGCCATCAAGAAAGACACCTGGCACCAATATTTGGCTTCCACATGTACAGGCACATGTGTGTACTTCACAGAGAATGTATAGGATCCAGAAAGCAGTAGAAGAAGACTCAGGTTTCTGACATGGGCATGTGGGCACACAGCACAATGGATTCCCTGAGAATGCACCTCAGTGGCTTCGTAGGGAAAAGTAATGAGTTTTATTAGATTCAAATGTCTTTGATTTAATTGAATTCCAATTTTGATTCTCAGATGAATGAAACTATAAATCACTTCTGAAATTATAAATAGCAGTTGAGACCGTGTCATTGTGTTGGAAAAAAAACTTTCCTCTCAGCCAGGCTGGAGGTGCCCTTTGATAGGAGGCTCCTCCTTTGGCTTCCAGTGAAGTCATGCTCTCCTTGAGGCAAACCAGAACTGGGTGGTTGTAGCACCAAGAGCCCCTGCAGCAGAATGCCCTCACTGGAGTCTGAGCTAGAGTCAAAAGCCTTTCTCAGCCAGCTTCCTTATTCATGCTGTTATGGGCTCTGAGTGTTCTTCAGCTGGTGAAGCCACATGTTGTGCATGTGCACAGATTTGAAGGAAAACTCCTATGGAGTGTTTGAAGACAACTCAGAATGTAACTGCCTGTGGGGATCAGGAACTGGGGGAACGTGGATGAGTGGCGATGAAGCCCAAGAAAAATCCCAGGAATCAGACTCCCGAGACCAGACTCAAGGTGCAGATCTAACTTTATTATGCAGTGCATAAACCTTTATATGGTTAAAGGGCTAACCAGATCATCCCATGCTAGCCTCAAACACCAATAGCAATCAGTCATGTTGGTCTAGCTATGAGAAAATGGGAAGGGGATGCAAGGTCACCTCAGGAGACTTCTGTAAAGAAGGGGGAAGCAGTCACAGCCCTAGCCTCCGATCTATTTTGAGACTTCACGAGTGTGCTCATAGATCCTTGTGCTGTGGATCAGGATCATTCGAGGAGCCCTAGGAGCCACTGATGCCTCACTCACCATTCCCTATGGGCCTCCATAAGGCTTATCTCAACATTCTCCACAGCTGCCTCTGGACTACTCTGGTCTGCTCTCCAATTGATTCAGAAGGTCTCCTCTGAAAACATTTTACCCCTTATTTTCTCCTGGGTGCTAAGTTTGTTTGTTTGTTTGTTGTTGTTGTTGCTGGCTTTGATTTCAGATTTTTGGGGTTTTTTGGTGGGGGACTCATTTGTGTGTGAGTTATATTCTTTCAACATCTTGATCTGAGGCCTGCAGGGAAATGGATGGTATAGATTGTATGGCACACAGCAACCCCTGTGGTGACGGGTCACAACTAGTATGTATCTATTGGTGTATGCAAAGGGCTTTCTCAATGCCCATCAGCTGCCTTGGCCTGACAGCTGCTAGCGTTTTCTGGGAAGTTATTAGATCAGGATGGTCTATGGAATGAATACCTGCTCTAAGAGAGTGCTTTAAAGACATGAGCTCAATTCGACCATTCTGCTCATCAACTGTGTCCACTTACCATCTGTGCATTGATTCCCTCACCCAAGGCATGGTGATTACAAGTAGCTCCAATGCCACCTTTGTCATGATCTTAATGAAATGACAAGTGTAAGCTCTTACACAGCACTGGATATGTAATACATGCCCCTTTGTTTCCTAAATGTGTGTGTCGTGAGCAGCATCAAAATGAGCTCCCACAATGAAAGCCAGCAATTCAAAGAAAGTCATATCCATTGATCACCAAAATATCCAGCAGATCTCGCCTCAAGGGCTTAAACATGTGCCACTGAGAAACTCAAATCTGCATCACTGAGAATGAAGTTCAATACATACAGTTGGCAAAGCTAACTTAAGCTATAAGTGATGGAAAGATGATGATGGATTGATATGTGTGTGTATATATATATGACAAATAGGTATATGGGTAGATGATATATGACAGACAGATGATGGATAGATAGGTAGATGATGCATATATAGAGAAATATAAATAAATAATAGAAAGATGACAGATAGAAGATAGATAGATAGAACAAATAGGTGATAGGTATACAGGTTGTAGACAGATAAGTGATACATAGAGGAATGATAGATGTAGATAATAAATATACAGATAGAGGATTTGTAGATGATGCCAATATAGCATATATTGTCATATTTAAGTACATATATGTATATATTATTTATGTTTATATGTATTGTATGGGTGGATATATATCATGTGTATATGAGTACACATAATATATATCATGCATATTTGTGTACATCATATATACATGTGTGTAATTCACATATATGTGGAGTTTGTATATATATCATGCATATGTGGGTTTGTGAGATATATATATGGAGGGTATACATATGCATATATAAAGTTATATATATATGTAAAGTATATGTGGGTGTATATATCATACATATGTGGGATGTGTAAATATAACTATATCAAACTTCAGTTCAGCTCTGCTGCTCTTCCACATCTCTGAATTCTGCAATCTTGAGACCACAATGAGGTAAGCCATGGAGGACAACTATATAAATCAGAGCCAAGTATAACTGGCCTGACCAAGAAAAAAAAATACCATCCTGGAGCTTTGGCCACTTAACCTCACTGTACCTTGGGCTCCTGGGCTATAAAACTCTCTTTAAGGACCCTTGATATTGCACCATTTCAAGAAGATAGGCTTAAATTGCAAGGAGTGGACAGTGGTCTCCAGCTATCACTAGAGAATACATCTGAACTGTTGTTTTAAATGCAGACACAGACTGCAGAGATGCGGGTTTTGGGGGGAAGCCATAATTGTTCCTGACAAGTGAAAAGCTCCCTCTCCAAGGGCCCTGCTCACTATTGACTCCTTGGGCCTCTGTGGTGTTCCCTCCTAGGGTGGCCTGCTCACTATGGCTTCCTAGCCTGGAATGGTGTTTGCCTCTTGCGAATCTGTCTTGCCTTAGGCATGATTTTTTTTTCCACAGTAAGCTAAAATAATAAGAAACAGAATTAGAAATAGGTGCGTTACCTCCAACAAGTAATTACTTTCCTGGAAATGAAACCTGATGGGGCTATTTTAAGAGTAAATTAGCTGACAAAGGAACTGAATTCACCCTACAGTATATTCCAACCTGTGCTTCAGAAGAGGAGGAAGTAACCATGCCCAGGCAGTGGAGAACTGGGGGGACGAGTGGGCCAGGTAGGCAGCCATGTCAAATGGGCTATCAGGAATCAGTGAAGATGGGAGCTACCTTTCCATAGAGCGATAACAATAACAAAGATTCACTTCCCTTCTGTGACTATTAAATGATTCTTCTCTCGCTGTGTTAACGGAAGTGGAAGTTCAGCTGTTACGAATGACAGGCTGGTCCCCAGGAGCCACAGAAATCACAGGATATGATGCAGAAGCTGGAAGCCAGTGATGATAAAGGAGCCATCTATGTGCTCCTGTAGAGCCGACTCACTGAGTGCTCACTAGGCCTCCTGGGAGTCTGTACTGCTCCTTTTCTTTGTGGGACACATGGTACAGAGATGTCCGGGAAATCCTACTCATTCACCTTTGGGCTTGACAGAATTTCTTCCACTCATGAAGAGGCCTTGCAGAACGGGGCTAAGGGTACACTGACCGTTCCAGCCGATTCTAGTAAAATGGGCTACATCAGCAATCACATCTATGCTCAGCCAGCATTGTCGTCTGCCTTACACACAGCTGTCCTGATCAGGCCTCTGCAATGGTGCTGTCAACAAGGGCCACTGCGGCCACTTCCCCCACTATGAGAGTCTTATTTTCAGGGTAAAAAGAAAATGTTTTTCTTAGCGCCCACACTTGGGCAGCCTTCCACCAAATAGATCCAGACCAGGACTTCTCGCAGTCTCTAGCAGATGCTCGATCCTGACTTTTGTTCTATTTCACTGCAGCTTCATCTTAAATAATATTTTTATTTATTGTTTGACAATTTCACACACATATACACTGTATCATGAATATATATATATATATACCCATTCCTGCCTCTATCTTCTCTTAACCCCCTCCAATGAAGCCTCCTCTCACTTTCATGTCTTCTTTTTCTTATAAGCCACTGGGTCCAATTAGTGCTACTGGCATGGTTATGCATGTGGGATTCAGCCATTCAAGCATGGCAACCTACCCGTGGGTACATTCCAGGACAAAAAAGGCTATCCTTCCCAGTAGCCCATCAACTATCAATAGCTAAGGGCAAAGCCTCATGAGACACTCCCCCTCCCAGTTTCAGTTTTAGAGACATCTTTTTACATGTTGTCAATGAATCCCATTCAAACAACCTAACGGAAGTCACTGGTGGCCAGATGTCTCATCCATCTTCCAAGATTGGTGTCCAAAGAAGGCAGAGGACACTGCTGTGTGAGCAGCAGCCCAAGGCCAGCACCACAGCGGAGCTGGCTCAGGCCAAGGTCAGTGCTCAAGACGCAGCGGCTACACATGAGGGATGCTGGAGCACTGCCCCCTGCAGACCTCAGTTTCCCCTCTGTATCACCAGAAGATTGCTGCTGACTGCAGGTCCCCGCAAGTGCGACTCTGTATCTGCAGGTCATTGCACACCTTTGCTCCATCCCTCAGATATGACCAGGGCTCTGAGCTTTGCTTTCCTTGTCTGACTCCACTTCTCAGCTGAAAAATTAAAGTGTCTGGAACACCTACCTGTCTGTGTATGTTCCGTTAATAAGAGCCAATGGGAGCACCCTTGAGGGCTCACACTTCTGGTCCAGGCTTTGTCACATGATCTCCACGCCCTCAGTGGTTGTGGGCTTGCAGATGAGGGAAAGACCTCGGATTTGTCTTTTATGCCTCTCCTGTCTAGTCTCCTTAGGCTTGGGGTCACTGTGTGAATACTGTGGGAAGCTCAAACAATGAAGGCCTATCCATTTTCCACAGACAGGCTTGGGAAGGCCAGGTAGCCTCTTCCTTCACTGAGATACCTCTGCACAGTAGAAGGTACCTAGTGTGCAATTGCCTTGGTGGCACTCCCAAACAATGTGTCCCTCTGCAAGGCTGTTGCAGCAGCAGTCGGGATTCTGCAGTCAGGTGGAAGGGCAGCTCCAGGGCATCCCTGTGGCCTGCAGACTATCAGCAGCGACCTACCTGCGCCCCCTGGCGACAGCTTCAGGACAGAGCCAGTTCCTAGCCAGAGGGCTCTGCCTTCTGCTGCCCTCGGTGACCCTCCTTAGTCCCTTCAGCCCTATCTGCCCTTTGGTCCTGGAGCACGAGCACAATGCTGTAGCCAGAAACTCTCTCAAATTTACACTTTGGCAAGGTAGAAGCATGGAAAGGCACTAGCTTTGGAGCTGGGAATACTGAGATTTAGTCCTAGCTGGTCCACTCTCCGGGGCCTATATCATCTTGGCTGAGAAAGAGAGGTGACCATGTTTTACTCACAGGATAGTTAGTATTAAATAAGGATGTATAAAGTCTGGGTAGCATATGCATGCAATTCCAACTCTTGGAACAGTGAGGCAGGAGGATTGCTTTGAGCTAAACTAGAATGAGACCTGTCTCAAATAAATAAGTCAATAAATAAGAGAGAAAATATGTAGCTGTAAGAGTATAAATGCATATACAGATATAAATCAAAATACACACATACACACTCACACACATTCACACACACACACACACACACACACACACACACACACACACACGAGTTTCCAGTACTAACGGTTTAACAATACTTGGGTCTTAATTAAGTTTCCCTGACAGTCAGTCAGCTATGGTTTTCTGACTGACTATCTCCTGATGGTAATAATTTAAAAATAAGAAGAACAGAGATACCTTCTTGTCCAAGTCAGTGAGAAGAATCTCAAAGGCCATGGCACAATAAAATAGAAGCTAAAATGAAGGCCCCACCAGCCAAGACTGACAATTTGGGAAGGAAAATAATAACTACAATGTTTTTATCCATGAGTGTCTGCTAATCTGAATAAATAGAGCAGGACAGTGTTTCTCCCTCCACCTGTGGATAGCAATCTATATATTGTTACAATAATCCACCCAGAAAACAGCAAGCCATGTTAAAACTTGGGGGTAAAAGATGAACAGAAATGCAGTTTGGGAGTCTGACAAAAAAAAAAAAAAAAACCTTTTCATTAGTAGCAACTCTACAGTCTAGATACAGGAAGCATCTATTCAGTCAGGAGCTCAAGATTAACCTTAGAAATAGGATAAACTACAATCTGTTTTTGTGGGATGATGTGTGAAAAGGATACACTGATGATATTCTTGACCAAATTGCATAACTGGAATCTGTTAGACAAACACAAACTGAGGAGTATTCTAGAAGACAATCAGCTGTGATCTACAGGAGTCCCAGATGTGACGCTCAAGAAAACATACCTGAATCTTTCAGGTCAGAAGGCAAGTGTGGACATAGCCCAACCATGTTCAACATGTAGGACAGGAATGGATCTTGGTTATAGTCCGTAATTGTCATCATTGTCGTCATGATCGTCATTGGCAAAATCAGAATGTTTGGTGCCTGAAGGGCAGAGTCTACTATCACACTGTTAGCTTCTTGATATTGATGGAGCCCTGGTGTTATGCAGGAAAACACCTGTGCTTATTATAAGGAAGACACACTCCATGGCATTGCAGCTTAGGTCAGGGGGCTCAGAAGTAGCTCTTTGCTTAAGCCTGTGGCCTTTCTGAAAATGGGAGATTATTTCAAACTGCAAGCTGAAAGGGATGATAACCTAAAATAATATTTAACAAGCTGTCAGAACTAACAAAGGAAATTAAGGAGAAAAACAAAACTTGTTAAAATATCTGAAAACCATATTTGGAAAAGTATATAACTGACACTTTCAAAAATTAAGTAAATGATGTTAACACCCAAAAGTAGCCCTAGGCACAAAACGAGGAGATAAGCAATTGGATAAAATGAGTGCGGAAATGAACTATGAGAAGGACAAGTCAAAGATGCCCAGCATATCCAAAACTGTTTCTAGACAGGAAAATAGGACAAAACTAATAAAAATATGTAACTACAGTATGATAAAAGTTTTCAGAAATCAACATGCATATAAAAAGTTACCTATGATCCACAATAGAATTAATAAGGGATTCAAGGATTAGTTCAATGAGAAAGAAGTGGGTTTGCACATTTTGACAAAACAACAAATTCCCAGCTACTCAAAAGAAAATCTCAGCCTCCCTATCTCCACAGGATCAGATTCCACAGGAGAAATAAGATGTGTTTATGCCACAGAAATTACAAAGTTGGCTTTCCAGGAGTCCTGTCTATTTTATGTCATTGTTCATTTGGAAAGAAAGAGAGGTTGGGAGAAAGAAAGAAAGAAAGAAAGAAAGAAAGAAAGAAAGAAAGAAAGAAAGAAAGGAAGGAAGGAAGGAAGGAAGGAAGGAAGGAGGAAGGGAGGGAGGGAGGGAGGGAGGGAGGGAGGGAGGGAGGATGAATTTGAACATTTCCAAAGGATGAGGATATTCAGCTATCCTAGAATTTAACTTGAAGATGGTACAGACTGCCCCAATAAAAATACCCCTTTCTCCCTTAGAGATGGAACCACAAGTTTAAATATTATGCGGCTATGTAGATTTAGAACAACAACTTCCCACCTCTTTCCCATCCATCTGTGGCCAGGATAACCAAGTTCTGGCCAAGAGACAGGAGCAGGGGGTACACTGTGGTTTCTAGGAAAACCCCATGGGCAAAGGATCTGCTCTGTCTCCATACTCCTTCTAGAGAGAACAGTTTTGGCAATCCTGGGTGAAGCCACCCTCCAACTCCCTACTCCCAGTATTCCCCACCCCTGACTCTGTCATCTCTTAAGACTTTTTTCTGTAAGAAAATTGAACTCCTATCATGTGTGGCTTCATCATTTTCTGATTTCAAACACCTACAGTAAATCTAATTGCAAATGGCATCCATATAGGTTAACGTCATATAAAAGACTACATCACAAATGAGAGGATTATTTGTACAAAATCAATTATAGCAAACATTAAATTTAATTACACATATTTCTCAAAACATCCAGGGTAGAGTTTCAACATCCTTATATACTATTTTGAAATTCCAGAGATAAAATAAGGCAGTAAGTGGCAGCTTGGTGAGTCTACCCATAGATCAGTGAATTTCACAACCTTCATTGAAGAATCTTCTTATAGTAGATGGTGCAGTCAATAGGGATTAGCACAGAGACCTCCAACTGGTCAACACACACAGACTAAGACACGGGAAGTGCTTGGCTAGAGATGGGATGTGCATATCCCACGACTCTCCTCAAGACTCAAGGGATCTTTGAGGAAGACGGAGCAGAAAAAAAATTAAGAGCCAGAAATGGTAGATGACTAAAATAGAAGTGTTTTCTGGACACAACAGGACAGTTGCATGTGTGAACTCATAGTGATTGTGACAACATACAAAACACCTGCCCAGCAGTCAGCTATACCTTGTCATGTGTCCTTCATCAAGGCATTTTTTTTAAAGCTTGACTCCCATGGAGCTGGAGAGGTGGCTCAGTCAGTAAAGTGTAGGTTGTTCAGACATAAGAACCTGAGTTTGGATTGCCCAGCACCCACATAAAAAGCCAGAAATTGTGGGATACACTTGTAATCCCAAGCTGGGATTGATAAAAACATAGGAAGCCATGGAGCTCATTGGTCAGGCAGTCTGAGTAAGCTTCAGACAACTACTTGCCTACACACACACACACACACACACACACACACAGAGAGAGAGAGAGAGAGAGAGAGAGAGAGAGAGAGAAACTGAAAACTATAAACGATTATGTTCCATAGAGTTTTGTGGCCCCTCTTGGAGATCCAAGACAATGATAATAATGTCACAAACAACAGATATTGCAAATATTTCTTTCTTCTGAAACAAATCATATGCAACATGATCATTATTGTCAAAATTCTGCAAAGAGACTCTCATACATGAAATGCAAAACCCTAGTGTCATATGTTACAAACATGGCATTGTGGGTCAAAACTGGAATGCTTCCTGAAAGTCTTCATGAAGAAAATGAACCCAGATGGGAAGAGAGCAGAGCCTGAAGGCAGACCAGGCAGACCATGTCAGGAGAGAGAGGAGGGAGATGGGCGATGTTCTCGAGCGAATGGAAAGGCTTGAGATACAGTCCAGCATCATTAATGGAAGGAGAACTCAAGTGAGAAAACTCCCCCCTGCAGGGAATGATAAAGATGGTCCTAAAATGGCAAGTGGAAGCTGAAATGTCCCATGCCACATATCTTACACTGGTTATTAAAATAATGACAGTGAAACAAATTGATACTGCTGATTAGACTGAGCTCACCTGAAAGGCCAGGCAGTGGGGTGTTTCGTTCTCCTTATCAGGAGGTGAAGATTTGCAGAGAACTGTTCTCAGAAGCATTTAAGTGTGGGAAATAACTGTTGGAATAACAAAGAAGTGGAGTTTCTACCATATCTACCTGCTTTTCTTCTCCCACAAAGAACTGAAGAGATCAATCAGCTAAGCCATCTGGAAAAATTACAATTTTATTATTAACTTTCTTAAAAGAATGATCCTGAGTTTTTTTAAATAAACGTTTTTATTTATTACCTGTTTTATTACTGTGTTTCTTTCTGTGGCTGTGTTAAATACAATATGGTTTAAACATTGGGATGTATCTACTCTTAAATCCCTTTCCTAGGGGAAAAGACTTTTCTTAAAAGACTTTTCTTAAACATTTTTTATAAAGTGTGCATGTGTAGAAATAACCAATTAAATTACATTGGGCGCCATTTGTAGAAATGTTTGCATATGGTCTCTAGGAAAGACTCTAACAGCAAACACGAGCTGAAAGAGAAGTGGGCATGTGGAGAAGTACAGGGTAGGGCTGCCCTGCCCTCTGGAGGATGAGGGTCTTAGAGCTCACACAGGTGAGGACAATGTAAGTCTTCTGTGGGATTTATTTTCTCTTTTAGACTTTGCTGTATTTATTCTGGTAGACATAATCCCTGGATAAAATCACACCTGTCGCGTCCCCCTCGACCAGCAAGGATGACGCAACTCGCAAAAGCTCTTCTCAAGCAGTTTATTCAGGTCCCTTGAAAACAGTCTTCCGAATGCCCGGGCAGACCCAACCCACAGGCTAAATACTATATAAACAGCCAATCAAGTAAAGCCACGTGGTGCTATCTTAGAGGCCCACGTATGCGGAAGCAAGCCAGATCAGCGGTCTTGGCCAAATATGGACTTGTTTACCACCGAGAGCGCTCACCGTCGGGCTGGTGGAAGGCGGAAACCGGCGCCATCTTTAGGGCGCGGCAAGTCGCAGCTCTCTACACACACCCTTATCATGGCTCCGTACTTGGCCCACATTTGTTATATGTATATACATATATGTAAGCATGGGTCCATTATGCACGTCCCTAATTGTAGTGTTAATAATATATCAGTGGATTACAAATCTATTGTTCCAAATAAAAGATGACACTAGCAAAGCTTTTATCTCCTAGTTTCCACCTGTGCTTGCACCTGCTCCCAGCATCCTAAATGCTGTTTCTTTGTTCTCATCTTTCATTCTTATACATTTTACTGCACCTACTTGTACTTTGTTGGAGTTTTTTTTTTATGTTTTTCAAATAAAAAAGGCCACATATGCTGACAACCCTTGATTCTAAAATGTTGTAAATATCAGGCATCTTTGCCCATGCTCATTGAGAAAGAAAGTAGTTCTATTTTAATATTTGAGCTGACATGGTTACTTACAACTAAGACAAAAAATTTCAAATACAAACATGCATGTATGCATATGCATGAACACACACACACACACAGAGGCATGCATGCACAGAGAGAGAGAAACAGAGTCAGAAACAGAGAGAAATACCTGATACCCGATTCACTACCGGGCACATAAGAAACTGCTAACAGTATGGAATACTGCAAAATTTCCACAGTTCCCCAGCTAAGGAGGATCCAGTTATGTTGGAACTGACCTCCGGTGTCTTATTTATTTTTAAGAACATTCAGGTGTCCTTCCCAGCAATATAGTATATACGTAGTGCTAATGATTAACACAAAGATGTTGAGAGTTAGCCATTTATGAAAATCCATGCTTTTATTCTTCAGGTCTGCGGGTTATTGGCTGTAGCCTACAACTAAGCATGACTTATTTGTGTCATCTGTGCTCATACAAAAAAAAAATTAGCAAATGACAGGGTGAAGACAGTGTCTGTGTGTCCGTGGTCACAGCTGTCTTCCTCGGCCCATTCTCAGACTGTTAAGTCTCCCCATCGTCTTCTCAGCAGGTGCTCGGTGAGGATTTTGAACTTTAACTGATAGGTTGGGGTAGAAAACACTGATTTTCGGGAGACTTCATTGCCTTCCATCTGCTTCCTTCAGCTTGGCTCAAGCTCCTTGTATTATTATTGCTTGTTTCCACAATCTCCTGTAGAGGACACTTTAATGAAACATTTTATTCCTATGAAATTCCTAGAGAGTCTCTGCTGAAAACATTTGCCCTGCGTTGGGATGCATGTGTACCTCTCCTCCTGGCCCACAAATGGCTGTCCATAAACATGGCTGTAATGGATCTTCCTAAGAATCACTTTTAGTGCCTCATATTTCATCATATAGTGAATGGTTTGGGTAGTCACTACCTAATAAAAAAAGCCAGCCTCTAGAACATGATCATTTCCACTCAGCGAAAAAGCCTAGCCCCCAATAAGATGAAGGCCAGCTGCCTGTACGCATTACCACAGAAAGATGAAGTAAGCCGCCAAACACAGAGCTAATCTCCACTGCAAACACACACTTCCCACTGAGATGTAGCTGTCCTGTTCATGTGCATGAGAACATCTGAAGACACCGGAATGCTGTTAAGAGGCCACATGCAAAACAGGTTTCAACTATCTCTTTAAATGCTGCTTCCTTGGAAGGAGTTACTCTGTTGGAATTTGCTTTTCTATTTCTAATTCTTATTTTTGTTTCTTTGGTTGGAATTTAACATTATTCATTTTCAGGTCTCTTTTTTCTCTAATTTGCTCATCCATATTATCCCAATACCTAGGACCCTGAGATGTTAAAATTAACAGGCATCTTGGTGTTTGTTTGTGTGTTTTAGAAGCAAGCAGACGTGCTGCCTACAGTAGCAGAAAGGGCATACAAAGCAAACATGGTCCACATCCCCTGTCTGTTTGGAAGTCAGAGGTTTTTAATCATTGCAGTAGAATTCTTTGGGGGTTTAGAGATTGATAACTTGCTGTAATTACAGGAGGCATTGCTGAACAGGACCACACCAACAGTTTTAACTGTCAGTTCCACATTTCCCAGGAGCATCATGCACTTCCTGCTCACTCTATGTTCTGGGCTGCAGCCTTGGGGCAGCCACAGCTTGCATGTGGGCAGACTCTGCTACCATTCTTCAAAGTCCCCCTAGGATCCAGTACTATCCTTTTCCTTCCCCCAAACGCAGGACTGTGAGAATGGTCAAAATGCCATACTGGCTTATGAGGGGATATAACAAGATACCTGTACACCACTCCTGCATTGTATCAGCTTCCTGAATTCCAGCCTTGGGAACCCCTCGCTCCTGGGTTCAAATCTTGTAAATGTGGTGTCCTGTCTTAGAGCCAGGTCCTTGGGCATGAAGTCCACACCTCCCAGCTCCATCTGGAAAAGCTCTAGCTATCTTTCTATTTGCCACCTCCTCTGCAGGTGTGTTGATAGTTTTAACTGTCAACTTGACACCATCTAGGATTTCCTGAGAGTCTCAGAGAAGGAATGTCTTGATTTGCTTCCGTTTATGGAGGGAGACCCAAACTGAACATGGGCATCAGCTTGGGGGACCCTCAGCTGTACCAAAGAGTTGACGAGTGAAGTGTAAGCGTGTAAGCCTCACTGCCCTCTGTTCCTGATTATGAATGTCCACTATGATGGACTGTAAAAAGAAACTGTGAGCCAAAATAACCCTTATCCCCTATGCTGTTTTCTACAGAAATTAAAAAGGAAACTAAGACAAGAATTGTCCTCCAACTTATACACCCTTCCCCCCCGGCCTGATGTAACTTGGCTCCATCATGGGCTGTTAGCCACCCTGCTCTGTGCTGTTGGTGGCTACGGCTTTTCTTTGTTTCTCCCCATAGACTATTAGCTCACCTTGCAAAATTTCAATGACTTTACCCACTAACAAAAATAAGTGCTTGATGAAGTGGTGACTTGGGCATCAGAGAGATGAAGTTTCAAACCCCTCACAAGTGCTATGGCTGGCATGCAATGCTTTTTCTGCCTGTGAACCGAACCACAGCCCCTCAATCCATTCATGTTCCCATGAAAGACCACATGACTTGTGAAATCCCTGTCTTTTCCTTAGTGGTTTATTCATTTAGTAGTCTTCTGGCCTCAGAAATGGGTACAATCCATGAATCTGATGAATGTACTGGATACATCCTGACAGCAGCATCAACACTGTCTAAAGAGGGACAGTGGGTAGAGCTGGGTGTCATGGGAAGGCACACTGTACATACAGGGAATGAAATCTCGCCTTGCAATACCCAAGCAGCCTTTTTGGCACCTTTTCTTCTCCCAGAAAATATGTTCCCTCCTTATGTGAATGTGGCTCTCCAGCACTGCATCTAGGTTTGCTTTTATTCTCCTTAATAAGTGATAGAAGCCATAGAATGGGCTTTGACAGCAAAGGTGATCTCTATGATCCAATCTGAAGTGCTTGGCTACATAGGTGCAGTTACTGGCACAGTGTGTCTCATGTGGGAACTACGGTCTTAGGCACAAATGCATCAGACCAGGGGTATGTGGACTTCTCCCACCCAAATACTAACTAGGCCTGACCCTTCTTATCTTCAAAGATTGAAAGAGATTGGGCACATTCAGGGTGATATGGCAATAGTTGGGCATGGGGATTTCTAATGATCTTTCCTATTGCACTTGGAGGGGGAGGGACTGTTGAGAATGGTAATTATCTGGTTCTTTCCTTCCGTGGTCTTAGGGACTATAAAAAATCTTCACCAACCCCACATCTGACAAAGGGCTAATATCCAAAATTTACAAAGAACTCAAGAAACTAAATGCCAAGAAACCAAATAATCCAATCAAAAAATGGGGAACAGAGCTAAACCGAGAATTCACAAAAGAGGAATCACTAATGTCTGAGGGACACTTGAAGAAATGCTCACCATCCTTAATCATCAGAGAAATGCAACTCAAGACAACTCTGAGATTCCATCTCACACCTGTTAGAATGGCTAAGATCAAAAGCTCAAATGACAGTTCATGCTGGCGAGGGTGTGGAGAAAGGGGAACCCTCCTCCATTGCTGGTGAGAGTGCAGGCTTGTGCAACCACTATGGAGGTCAGTCTGGCGATATCTTAGAAAACTTAGAATAGCTCAGCCTCGGGACCCAGCCATACCACTTCTGGGCAAACATCCAAATGACTCCTCACCGAATCACAAGGAAGTTTCCTCATCTATGTTCATAGCAGCCTTATTTATAATAGCTAGAAACTGGAAACAACACAGATGTCCCTCAACTGAAGAATGGATTAAAAAACTATGGTACATCTACACAACAGAATACTACTCAGCTATCAGAAACAAGGAAATTATGCAATTTGTAGCCAAATGGATGGAACTAGAAAAGCTCATTCTGAGTGAGCTAACCTAGACTCAGAAGGACACACATGGCATCTATTCACTTATAGTCGGAGTTTTAACTATATAGTACAGGATATCTATACTACAATGAACGCACCAAAGGGAATGGGAACATGGACTTTTTCTTACTGTCAATGAGACACTTTGCCCTAGTGGTGCTGCCTTGTAGGCCCCCAGTGTATGAGGAGGCTTTTGGCCCTCATATGACTGCTGAACTGGGGCGGGGGACTGTTATGTAGGGACACACCATTCCAGAGGAGTGGGATGGAAGGGTTAGGGGGTAGAGGGTGGGAGGGCAGGACTGGGAAGGGTCGAAAGAGGACACTATGATGGAGATGTAACCTGAAGCAATAAATAAATTTTTGAAAAAGAAAGAAAAACATATCAGGTACTTGGTACAAAAAGACAGGTGCAATTGAACAAGCAAAACCATCCCTCATCCTCAAAGTTGCTAAAAATTTTTATTACATCTAATAATTGTCCATATTCATGGGATGTAGTATGATATTTCCATATAAGGGTTTATTTCCATTGTCTATAGTAAGGTATCTAGGATATAGTTGCGTTGTTTTTTCAACAAATATTAACTGAATTCCTACTATGCACTGAAAACTATTTTGGGCTACAAAAGGCATGAGATTTTACCTGGCATTTAGGTTTCCATAATCCAAAGGAGGACATAGAAATAGAAATCAATAATCATAGAATAATGTGTGAGCTGGCTTCTTTTGTTCAAGTAGCACAGGGATTTTTGAGATTCTACTACAATTGTAGCATATATTAATATTTATTTCCTTTTTATGACCAAATCATGGTCAGCTGTGTGGATATACTGCCTTTTATTTACTCATTCAACTAATGGACATTTGGTTGGTTTCCAGTTTGGGACTGTGGTTGATGAAATTGTTCTAGAATGACCATTTTGATGGTTGTATAGCTTTTTGGATATGCTAAGAGCTATTGAATTGTTCTCTTTAAGTGAGCAAACTGTCAGTATGTGAATTATATCCCAATAAAGCTATTAACAAAATGAAAATGAGAAAACAAACCAGCAGTAGATTGCAGATGGCACATCAAGAGAGCACACGTGATTTGGCTCTAATGGAGTAAGTGGCTTAAGAAGCTGAGTGAAGGTGTCTAAGAAGAGGGTTATCTCTAAGCCAACTCTATAGAAGTATCAGGAGCCCTGGATAAGGGAGGCAGTTCAACACTGAGGCTCAAAAACATAAAGCCGTGAGTGTGCTGTGTATAGTGAGGCCCATTCAGCTGCCTGCTGTTAGAGAAGTGCATCACCATGACAGAAGCCAGTCTGCTAATGGCCACCATGGGAGCCAGGACTGCACAGGTGATAAACCCAGAGAGAATCAGATTAGAGGCAGCAAGTCCCATTAGGAGAGTCTCCAAAAACGGCAAACCCAAGAAACAAAGAGCAAAAGGTGAGGGGGGATAAAATCACTCCACAGCAAAGCAGGATCCAAGAACAGAACATAAATCATGACAGTTAGAAAGCATGGCTTCAATAAAAAGAGCAGCGAGGATTTCTGTCCCAGACAGCCTAGGTCAGCAAATCTGTGGCCACATTACCTATGCAGGGGTTAGCAGGAGGAAAGGGCCGCTTTCCTTCAAGGTACAATCACACTAAATATCCTGCACTTTGAAGAGTACCAACACAACCCATGAGAGGGAATCTCACTTTTTTCTGTGTCACAGTGACAAGGGAAGTGGCTACCAAATCTGAACCTGCTCTGTCTTCAGGAAAAGATTTGGCTCCACCCACAGGCTTGATGATGTAAATACGGAGGAAGCATCCTCATTTTTTAATAACCTCTGTCAGGTCCACTAACTGGCAGAGAGTTACAATGCGGCTTTTGTGTGTGTTGTTACTATTTCTAGGAAGAAAAGAAGAAAGTAATTAAAAAAATAAGAATAGTGTGATCTGTACATCAATATGAAAAAATGGAAGTTGAGGAAACAAGATCCTGTTCCAGTACCAGGTTCAGTTTTGATTTGAACAAAATCCAAAACAAAAAGAAGTTTTTGTTTTTTTTTTATGGTTACGAATTCCTTAAGAGAGAGGGAGCCACAGACAGCCATCATCTATAACTCTTTCTATTTCATGACACACAATTTAAAAACATATCAGCCTTCTGCCTAGAGCCACATCCTTCAAATGAAAACAGACAAGCTATGACCAAAAGATATGTTTACAAACACTCTTTCTGTTTGCCCATTCCTCTGCAAAATCCATGAACATTAAGTGAGGATGCTAGACTGTTGGGCAAAAGTTATTTTGGTTATGACTACATAGATGGCCACTTAGTTATTAGATGTTAAAACTTAAAAGGACCCTAGTATGGTATAGCATTAAACACTCAACTAATTTCAAATTCAACTAAATCTCTCCAAAGGTGGCTCTAAAAGTCTGTGTGTATGTGCACACTTGGGGGATAATAACCAAGCACTCAGTGGAGTTGCTCTCCCTATAACATGAAGGTGTGAAGCTATGTATTCACTAGCTCACTGTCTGACTCCAACATCTGGAGACCAAGCTGACCATGTTGCTGGAGAGCCAAGCAAGCCTCAGTGACAGTCTATGAAAGATAGAACTGTGTGGCCAGGAAACAGACATCACTCCTCCATTTCTACAAGCTCCATCATTCCTGATATTATTGAAAGTCTTCGTGTCACTAGACTAGGGTCAGATACTGACTTGGGGGAATCCAGTTCATTTAAAGAAAAAAGAACATATACAAATAACATGTACAAATTTAGGTATAGGGCTGGGGAGTCAGTAAAGCTATGCACACAAGCATGAGAATCTATGTTGTTCTCAACACCCATATAAAAAAGGAACTTAATGGTGAGCCAGTTTAGCCTTCTTAGCAACTCTTAGGCCCATGAGAGACCCTGTCTCAATAAAGACATGGTGGATGTTTCCTAAGGAACATTAGCTGAGGTTGGCCTCTGGCCTCCACATAAAACACATACATGTACAGGAGCTGGAACTTGAGCATATGAGCTTCAGGTTGCATAGTTTTGCCCACACAGGTAAAAGCAATGAAGTCCCCATGTTCTGCTTCCAGTGAAAATGTAATGTATTTTGTTGATACTGCTACTTATACTGAGTACAATTAAGATGACTTACTAGCAATAAGCAAGACAAACTCAAGCTCAAAGTGAACAGGGAAGAAAATCTAGACTAAGAAAAGGCGTAAAGCCAACATTAGAAGTAATTCTGAGACTATGTCCAGCCCATTGCTGGAGATCAGAAGAGCATCACTTATTACCGCTGTAACTGTGAACTCAAGGACAGAATCACAGCCACTAACATAAATTATTCCAGTAAATTAATGGCTAAGGACAGTACCTGTGAGATGGTTCTCTGGTGTTCTGTCTTGAAAGAGCCACATTCTCACAAGGACAGTCAGAGAAGGAACATCTCCAACAAGACCAGAGCTGAACTGGGGGTGCAGTGCACAGCTGAACCTCATGTGACTCATAAACTGCATGCACAATGCTGACACCTCTGCGAAGGTGACCTGCCTCAGATGGCAGTATGTGTGGTGGTGTGGGTGGTGCTAAGGTGACAGCATCTTCTCTCTGCACCTCCTGAGCAGCTAAACGTTGTCCTGTCCCCAAACCGGAAGATATGTACATTCTCTTTTTTGTTAGTCAGTTGTCAACTTATGAAAACTGGCTGTTCTCAGCAACTCCTTAAACTTCTAATGATGGAACCCATGCTGAACTTGGACAAATCTAAGTGCACAATCATGATGGTCCTGGCCCTAGCCATTTCCTAAAAGAACCCACAGCTACCCATCTAACTTCAAAGGGTCTTTGTAAATGTCTCTTCTAACAATCTATAATGTTTGTACCACAGAGAAGTGACATTCAAAATTAAACATCCTTATAAGCAACTTCACACTGAACAGAAAGTTTAGAAGGGAGAAATCCATTGTGGGAAGAAAGGACTACAGCGCAGAAAATAAATCATTAAATACTGAAGGAATTGCAGTCAATTCTTAATTAACCAGGGTAATTCATGTGGGTGGTATGGAAGGGGGGAGGGGCCTGCATTAGAATTAAAATGAAATAAACTACAATCAATTATTGAGTGTAACAGTGGCTTACTTCTAGTTACAGCAAGAAGAGCCTAAGGTAAAGTCAATCTCTGGGTCTCTCTGAAAAGCCAAAACTTGATGAGCAGTTACTGTAATCTCCTAAGGAGGACTGAATGGACACAACTCAGAAGGTGGACAGAGGAGGTGCAAGCCCCATGGGAGGAAGGGGGTGTTGCCAGCAGCTCTTCCCTCCCCACTATCAGAACAGCTCATTCACCCAGCCCAGAGAAGAGGAGGGAAGCCAGTGTTTAGCACTAAGCACTCAGTCTGTACCAGGAACTAGAAGACTAGGCCAAGTCACCCACTTCCAGGGCAATGCATAGCCTTTGATAGGCCACGAACATGTGCCTGGTGACCATTGGGAGTACCAAAATCTTAGCACACAGGGTGTTGGAAAGTTGACACTCAGTTCAGCTGTTTATTCCTGAGGGACTAAGGCAAGTCACTAACCCTGAAAGAGCTTCACCAGCCCTCCTGTGGAAATCACATCTTCTCGAGGCTTTGTTTTGAAGATAGAAGTAGATTATATGTGATTCCCTCCTAAGGAAATGCACAAATCAGCCATGCAGAAGCAGCATCCGTCCCTAAAACATGCTGAGGTGGATGGAGATGAGAATGTGATAAAGGGGTTCTCCTAATGTAAGGCAAGGGGGTGTATAGATACAGAGGTGTAGAGGAGGGAGAGAGGGACGAACATGGAAAGGAGAGATGGTGGTAGAGGAGGAGGTGGGTGAAGGATGTGAGATCTCTGCCTGGTGAGAATCCCCATACGACTGAGAGCTGCTGAGAACCTCCAGGGTGTTTCAGGGCAGCTTCATTTTCAGGAAACCTCTTGACTAAGCTAACACTAAGCCCTGTTGGATTGGAAATATTTGCTGGTGGCTCTTGCTGATGCAGCCCTGCCTTCTCCTGTCTCTCCAAGGTCTTCTATCTTAAGTACAGATCTCCCCAAAACTGCTTTCTGCATTTGGACTGTGCATTCCTCACAGCCGTTTGGTTCTGCTTTTAGCTATTGAAACCCTTCACTTTCTCAGAGGTCCTGATGAGAAGACGAAGAGAATACTTGTTTTGTGTCCTTGCTGAGGAGCAGACTTGGCAAGGTCGACTGGGGCTGGGGTCCAGGATCCATAACAAGCTAAAGCTTTAGTTACGAGGAGCTGGGCTTTTCCTCCTGAAGACACTGGAGTTATCAGTTCCAAAGCAAAGTTTACTCAGTCTGAATGCTCTTGAGATATCTTGTGTTTCCCTTGTGCAATGTTCTTGATTAGCCTCCTGCTGATTCTGTCCCCTTGAATGATAGATTCAGCTGACTCTGACCCCATTTCTCACTGGAAAATACTATATAAGATGTTCCACTTCTTTTTTTTTAATAATTTATTTTTTATTTCTTCAAGTTACATCTCAATCACAATCCCCTCCCTACTCCCCCCTCCAGTCCCACCCTTCCACCCTCCTCCCCCTCAACCCCCCCATCCTCTTCCCTTCTTTTTTGTTTTTTTTAGTTTAAGGTATTTCTTTTTTCCCCCCAACAGCTCTCCCTTTCAGTCCAAAAAATGGTTCTTTTTCTTATAACTATAAATACAATACAAAACAACATAAATAAATAGGCCACAATTATAAGAGTTATATGGCTTAGCATACATTCCCAATGTCCAGTCCATATGTATTTGGCACCTGACTTTAACATTCTACTATCTAACCAGCTCCATGAGTTTAAAGTTCTATATCTAACTCAGCTTTCATACTAACTTGCCTCATGAGGCAAGTTAGGATGTTGCACTTCTTAATAAGGTTGCTTGGCATAAGACATAGCTTATATAAGACCTCCTGATCCCAAACTTTCTTCTCTTCTCTGCTTTATCCTCTTTATCTTCTTACCTCCCATTCTTCTCTCTCAGGACCCTGTTTCTGAAGAACAATCTGGTTGTCCAGGCAATTTGTCTGCTGGAGTACTCTATTCCTAGTCTACATGTTGTTCATGGATTTCCCAGGTCCTAAGGCAGTGGCTCTAAACTTCCCTAATGTTGTGACCCTATAATATAGTTCTTCAGTTGTATGACCTCCAACCCTAGAATTGTTTCCATTGCTTCTTCATAACTGTAAATTTGCTACATTTATGAATACTAATGTAAATATCAAATGTGCAGGATATTTCATGTGTAAACCCTGGGAAAGGGTTTTTTTTTTTTACTCCAAGAAGGTCGTGACCCACAGGTTGAGAACCATTGTTCTACAGAATCTACTGATCAGGAAGAAGCTTGGAATATAAGGCACTAACTACAATCTAAAAGAATATGGAAGTTTTTGTTTGTTCTTATGCTGTATTCTACTCAAGAATCACACAGACATTTTAAAACTCACAAAAGGTAGAAAGATGATGATGGTGATGATGATAATGAAGATAGATGATAGATAACTGGTAGAGTAATAGATATATGTTAAAGATATAGATGTTGGGTAAATTGATAATAAATAGATAAGTAGATGATAGGTAGATACATGATAATTGATAGAGTAATACATAGATGATAGGTACATAACTGATAGATTAATACATAGATGTTAAATGGATAAATGATAGATAGATAGATAGATAGATAGATAGATAGATAGATAGATAGATAGATAGATAGATCAGTGATAGACAGGTCACCTGAGACATGTCAGATACCATCTCTTGGTGCTAGAAATAGGAAGTGAATGAGACATAGTAAGATAACACACTCTGACCACAGCCTAGCCTATGTATGATACCTGTGTGTTATAGCTATCAGTATGGCTGCTACCATGAATATCGGGACTAGAAAGTAGATGTACTTAACTTCTGGGTAGAATAAAACAATCAAGGGCAAACCAATGAAAGGAGGAAAGGAGAACATTAAAGAGGGGTGTGGACTTTCTTGGAAGAGGCAGAAAAGCGGGGAGCCCCTGATGGAGGGGAAAAAATGGATTCCAGGAACTATGAATTGCATTCCCAACATAAACCTTGAACAGCCACCCCTCATTGGCAGTTGGATTTTGTCATTCATAAGCCAACTCTCTGCATTAAAACAACACAGTGAATACATAGTAGTCATGTTTCTGAGCCCCTCTGTCAAGTACTCACTGACTCACTTAGCTATACAGACTTTCAAAAGTGCTGGCTTCCTCCCTACACACAAACACCTTCTACCATTTTCAGCACTAGACCTGTAGGCTCTGTTTTCTATGCCCTGTCTGCCTGGCTCCTCTTCACATTGCTAATTGAGATCACACTAAAATTCATTCACTAGAATCATATTCTTACTATTCTCACACAGGCAGAGCCAGGCACAGGGTCAGAGGGTGTCAGAATCCAACAGCAGGCTGGCATGGCAGGTCAGCAGAATACAATCCAGGTGCACAGAGATGCTGTTGTGAAGAATTATCCACCAGTAGGAAGACGTGAGCTGGTGTGTGCTTGGAAGGATCACAGAGTTCTGAGAGAAAGATGTGCAGGGCAGTGCAATGCCAGACAAAGCAGGGACCATATGGGAAGTGGGAAATCAGAAGGTACAGGGATTCAGAGAAGCACAGGTACCAAGGGTCAGATCAAACTCTTCCTCCAACCCCAGATTAAGCATCTTTCCCCCGTGTCCCTCTTGCTCCAAATATCAATTCAAATCATATTTCTTATGGTTCCCTAGAAGGATGTAGAGCAGGATTCAGATGTGTACACAACAGAACGAAAGTAGCCAAGGTACCCATCATAAAAGGACTTAGCAAGCAAAATGTGGTCCATACATAAAGAGCAGTAGTGTCTGGCCTCCAAAACAAAGAAGGTTCTGACATATACCACTGCATGGTTGACCTTTGAAACTATTTGGCTAAATGATGCCAGTACCAAGAAGAGACCCAAGAGGGATGAGAGCAGAAAAACCCATAGAGAGAGAAGATAGAACAGTCCCGAAGTCCAGGGGGAGAATGAGAAGTTGGTGTTTAGTGAGCACAGAGCTCATCTAAAGAGATGGGGTGGGTGTTGATTTAGTGGTTGTTATGGCTGCAGAGCAATTCACCACTATCAACCCATGCATTGAAAAGATGGTCAAGTTTGTTATGGCTGCAGAGCAACTCACTACTGTCAACCCATACATTGAAAAGATGGCCAAGATGGTCAAGTTTGTTATTTTCATTTTACTACAACAATATTTTTTAATTACTGGCTACCTGCAGGATATGTTGGTGTACTCTTTTGATTTCCAGCCCTTTGGTGACAGAGGCAGAAGGATCAAAAGTTTGGGCCACCTTGGTCTACACAGTATGACCCTATTACAAAAAAACCCTAAAAAAAAAATTGTTGCCTACCACAAATTCAGAACTATGCTGGGATCTGAGGAACCAGAGATCAGACTGACTCTACCCTCGGGGGTTTATACCTTCTGACTTGAAATTCACACAACAGATCTTGAAACACAGCGCACAACTTTCAAATCCTTGATGCAAACATGAACACACTCTGCAAAAGGCCTCATCCCACACAATGCTCTCATTCATCTAGAAGTGCCAACCCTGGCTTGCTTACAACAATTCTCTTTTCTCAAATGCCCAATGCCAGCCTCCATCTCCCTTTCCCTTGGCCAGCATACTACAAATCCCAGCATCAGAGCGCAGGAAAGGCTTTTCATGAAATCACCAAGACAAATCTGAATTAGCCACATGACACATGCTTGTTGCTTGTTGAGTAGAGACTTCTTGCCTACTTGCTTGATAACAACAGAAAACACTGCCTTTGGCAGCTTCCTGTCAGCATCGGGACCCTGGAAAGCTCCAGAGACCTGTGATTCCTAACACAAAGTTGCCATTCTGTGTCAGACTCACTCTTCCCATAGCACACCCCATCTCACTGGAGGCTGGAGCCAAGGAAGAGGGCAGCAGGGGGCCTTGCAAATGCTAAATGGTGAAGCTATGGAGCGTGCACAGGAGGAATGACAGTTTCTCAAATGAACAATTAAATCACTCTTGGTAAGTAAAGCTAAAGCCAGAGAGTGGCTATTTATACCCTGGTCTCTGATTTAAAAATAAATAAAAAGTGACCTCATAGCAATTTGGAATTTAGAAATGATCTCGTTTATAAAGGTTACTGCCAATTCTCCAGTCTCTCCTACTTACTGAAGTGGACAGAATGTGTTCAGACTCGTGTCCACGCATCTCTTGCCAAGATCCCACCAGGTTACTACAGAAGCTTCCCTTAGCAGTACAATCAAGGGTTTGGTTTTCCTTGGAGTATTGCCAATGTGCAAGTACATCTGGGTGGGCTGGTATTCTAGAATGTTTGAAGGGTTAAAGGTACCAGAGTCTACAGGGATGCAGAAGAAGTGACTCAGTTGCCACCAGTTTCTCTAGCCCTGAGCACTTCTGACTGTTAAGGAAACTAGGGAAACTGTGCACTAGGAGTACAGAGAGAATAATGAAGGATTTTCTCTCCTGCTGTGTAGTGAGAGGCAACACTCTGGGTCTCAGCAGGATACCCTCTCACACTTGTTTCCAAACGTGCCTGCCTCTTAGGCCTTCACATCCTCCCTTGAAGTTTGATCTGTATTACTGATACAAAAGAAAGCACATGACACTAAACAACTCAAGTGAAAGAAAAGCATTTTCACTCACAGTAAACTTCAAAAGGCATTATACTCAGCAAATATTTCATTTCAGAACTGTACAGTACAGTAAATCCCTCTTTCAGTTGGCCTTACGGATGAGGTAAGACCACTCCATTGATAGCATCCAAAACAGAGGAAAGGAGAAGTTTACAGTCAGCAGATGAGAGATCAGTCTGTGTCTGGCATTTGGAGGGTTGGATGCTAAGGATGGATCTTGGAGGAAAAAAAAAAAACTGTAGGGGCTGGAGAGATGGCTCAGAGATTAATAGCACTGACTGCTCTTCCAAAGGACCTGGGTTCAAATCCCAGCACCCACCTGGCAGTTCACAGTTTTGTGTAATGCCTGGGCGTGGTGGTGCACACCTTTAATCCCAGCACTTAGGAGCCAGAGGCAGACAGATCTCTGTGAGTTCAAGGCCAGCCTGGTCTACAGAGTGAGTTCCAGGACAATCAAGGATACACAGAGAAACTCAGTCTTGAAAATCCTAAAAACAAAATTCAAAAAAAAAAAATGTAAAGCTGAGTCCTGGGAACACTATTACCTAGATGAGGCGGGGGGGGGGGGGAGACTATCCTTGCAGAGGGCACTATTGATTACAGCTACTTAGGGACGCTTTTCTTTGTGTAATTAAGGCTGGCTGTCCCATATTTACTTAAACTTTCTTATGTTTATTTATTCACAGGGAGAGGGCATTGCAATCACACATGTTCCACACTACATGTGTGGATGTCAGAGGATGACTTACAGGTGGAGTCTGGGTCTTTTCTTCCACTGCAAAGATTCCAGGGATCAAACGTGGGTCATCAGGCTTGGCAGCAAGTGTCTTTACCTGCCAGTCCATTTCATCAGCTGACTCCTAAACTTCTAGGCAATAAACTACACTACAAAACATATGACTTGCAGCTAGAGGATGTGGGCTCCAATCTTTAGTCAGTTATCATGGGAGTTATCCTTTCTGAGACCTTGCTAAATACAGGACACAGGTGCCTTACTGCATTTGCAACAATCCCTCGAAGAAAGAATTTGATCATATCTTTTCTATAAACAAGTTTAAGAGGCCAGGTGAGGTAGAATATCCTCCCATTTAAAGCAGTGAGTCAGTGGACCAGCCTGGGCACTTTCCAGTAGCTCAGTCCTACCACAGAGAAGACAAGTCTACTCTCTTAGCTACCACTGCACCCTCCACCACACTAGCTCTACCACACCGCTATGTCTGTTTACACATAGCAAAGAGGAGAGGCCGTCTTGGTTCAGAGGCGGAGAAGGCAGTGAGGAGCGCTTACAGAGGAGGAGAAAGAGTGAGTTTGGATAGATCTGTGTGTGCAGGCAAGATGAGCCTGGTTCTGGTCAAACTGTTGGAAGGCCTAAGTTATGCTTAAGCATCCAATGAACACTAGTAAAGATCTATAACTGGAAGACAGAATACTTGCTCAGAGTGATAAAAAACTCATATCCAACTTGCCAAAATCTGTGCTAGTGATAATGCACTTGCTAGCTGATGCAGCTCAAGCCAGGTCATTGGGGACAGTGGGCACCTTCAATATTGTCATGTGTGACACTCAGAAGGAATCTAATCTGCCTGAAGAAAATGAATGGTTGGTTCAGGTTTGTCTGATTGCCATGGCTTGATGATATGTGAAGCCATGCTGGAAAGATAAGAAAAGCAGCATGTGTCTGCAGGGGGATGTCTAACACTCCCGACCCCCTGATTCTGTTTGTCCAAATAAAAGTTTCTTGAAAAATGTGCCAGCATACCCAGTCAGAAGACACTGAATCCTAAAACACAGTATGACGTCTGCACAACAAAGTCTTCTGGGAATGAAGCACCTGGGAGTTTGGGGCAACCTTGAGGAACCTGATGCTATAGTATCACAGGGAGGGCCACAAACTCCCAAATGATCTACACTTGAAAATCACAGGGTGGAAACTTCCATCTCAGAAAGGAACTTTCCATTGTGGGCAATAGAGAGCCCTTCTCAAAATGAATGAATACCAATGAAATTTTATCGACCCAAATGACAGCAGGGTCTAAAGGAAGTCTGGGAGTTTTAGGGTAAGAGCTGGTCTACCTCTCAACACTGGCAGCAAGATGCAGGAGCCTCTTCCCTGCTTGCCTGTCTGTTCCTCACACAGTGACCCCTGGATCTGTGCTGGTCTCAAACCACCTTCAACAGTCTCCCAGGGTGATGTTTCCCTTCATTCATTCTCACACATCCAGGGAGTATCCTGTGTGGACATTCCTAGGGATTACCCTGAGATTTGCCTGCCAGTGTGGGAACCTTCGCCCTTCCAACTCATGCATGGCTATGAGTTGGGCAGGTACCAGCCAGGCTAGCTGGACTCATATATTTTAACCCTTAAATCTGAAGTAGAAAACATTTCTCTAGTATATTACTCCCCATCAGAAATTAAAAACTATTAATAAAGAGGTTAAAAGAAAAAGAAACAGAGAACAACTCCTCAACAGAAGCCACTGTAATTACCAATGGCATCCGACACATCTGAAACAGCCAAGAACATTTAGCTCATAAGAACATTTAAGGATAAGTTATCTTAAATTCAATATTCCTTAACCAAAAGCCTGTAAAAATTAATAAGTTTGATTATGGAACTGAAAAGTCTCTTCAACCACATTAATAACTGTTCTAAGTACTCATCTCAAGAGGACTGCTCAGTGCATTCATTAGTCTCCTTTGCCCATACCTGGGCAACAACTGTAATAAATGCTGCAGGGAAATCAAAGACATTACAGAGACCACAAGGAGCCAACAACCTCAACTCAATCTTTGTCTTTCTAAAGGTCTTGTGTGGGTAACATTCAAATGAGTATAAGTTTCTGCTCTCTAGAGAGATCATGGTTGCTTTATTTGCATCTGATTAATGAAGAACTCCACTCTGGACTGGGGTGACTAAGACTGGCCCCATTTCAGATGAGTCATTAGGCCTCCATCATTAGCCAAACCTTCCTGGGTCCTCTCTCATGAGTCAGGGAACAAATTTCCCTGCTACTCATTTTTTCAGTATTTTCAGATAATCCGTTCATTTCAGAATCTTGAACCCCAGATAAATCCAAAGAAGAAGGCTTATTTCCTACTAATGATCAGACTTTGCTTTCACCTTTTGAAGTCACATCTTTGAACAGTAAACTACGGGGATCCTCATGGAGACCAGAGCAAGGGCCAGAATGGTGAAGGAAGTGACCAGCTACAACAGGACAGAGGTGGGTGTGCATTCTATGATGTAGGGACCCATGTCCTGTGTTCCCTGCCTGGATGATCTGGACTCTCACCGTGATGGGAGCAACCCAACCTTGCCTGCATTCCTCTGCCCTTGCCATTGTTACACAGCTAGGTCAATGTCTGTCACCGTGTGTTGGAGTACGAGAGGGTTTGTATACACAAATAGCAAAAATAGGCTCAGTGTGTGTGTGTGTGTGTGTGTGTGTGTGTGTGTGTGTGTGTACACATATATACTACAATAAAGGAAAAGAGGCCACCAATTTGAGAGTAGGAGAAACATGGTGGGGGTTAGAGGGAGGTACCTGGGAAGAAAATGAAGGACTGTGAAGTAACTCTACTTAACTAAAAAGAATGTATTAAAAATACACACTAAAACCTAAATGATAATTTTCTTTTAAAAATTAAGTGGTGTGCATTTGTGTGTGTGTAAGTGCATGCATGTGTGAATGTGTATGTCTGTGTGTGTGTGTGTGTGTGTGTGTGTGTGTGTGTGTGTGTGTAGAAAGAGAGGAGAGCCAAGTGGTTAAGAGCATTGACTGGTCTTCTAGAGGACCTATATTCAATTCCCAGCACCCACGTGTCACCTCACAACTGTAACTCTAGTTTCAGGGTGATCTGATGCCCTTTTCTGACCCCCACAGGCACTGCATGATACATGCAAGCAACATATACACACACATTTAAATAAATAACTAAATAATGAATATAAGGAAAATATTCCTGATTCCCCATTCCCAATCCTCTGATAGTCTCTGTGAACAGAAGTCATTTATAAGTGTCTTAAATATGGGGAAACTCTAGGAGAGATACAACACACACTTGACTGTCATAATTTTGGTCACAGATAGCCAGTACTTTATTGAGGGGAACGTTAGACATCCAGCCTGGCTTCATGACATCAAGTTAGACAACAGTTGAAGCCAACAGAAAATCAATGAAAGGAGCAACAGGTCTCCAACAATATTCTAAGCCACTGTGTCTTAAGATTGGCTTGTACTCTGCTCTCAGGCCTGTTTCTCAGGTCCTCACTCCTGTGACATATCCCTCTGCTATGTTTCTCTCATGTGTGTTATATTATTCAAGCTGTAGTCACTTGTGATCAGTTCCCTGTTTGACCTAGGACATTTCCCAAGGATCATCATCCCAGAATGAACCAGTTTGCCTGGACTCAAACATAATGCCAACATTTGGAGCCTTGATTCTTAAGTTTAAAAATTTAAAATGACTATCCTGTATTATATATAACATCTATCTACCTAATATATATATATATATATATATATATATATACAGAGATTGTTAAATAGGGAGATACAGATTAAAACAGAGATATATGAAGGGCATTTATTCAATTGTCAGCTTTTTATTTTCATAAAACTGAAAATAAAAGTTAATTATACTCTCCCTTGGAAATCACAGTCTGTTAAAATTATTGGGTGGGGTCATTTAACATGGGTGTGAGAACAGTCCATTCTGTATTGAAATGTACATGCCAATGGCTGGAGTAACTGAAAGATTATGACATCTTTCTCTGACCTTTGTTCCATATCTCTCATGCATACCATATCTCTCATGCATATAGTAGCAACAGCATACCATGTACAAGTGATAAGGACCTTTGAACTGTTTCCAAGTTATTTTATCACATGGTATCATGAGACAACACTTGATGGGCTCCTGCCACAGCCAAGAAAGGGGAGCCTCCATTATCTTCCTAAACTCTGAGTTTAAGAGCACAGGCCCCAGCAGAGTGTTTACAGAGACCCTCTGCTTCTTCCATCCCTACTACAATGCCACAAAATTCAAGAACAATGTATGAAATTATCCAGGGTGCTTGCATTTGGTTTATATTGATGAAGAGGCTGAAACTAGGGAAGAGTATACTTATAAAGGGATATTCCCTAAATTCTAGAGAGTATCCATTCGGGAACTCTGAATTCTGCAGCCTCAGAAGTATGTTACATTCCTGTGCAGACAGGAATACCTGCCTAGCCCTGTCATCACCTGCTTTCCACCATACGGATTATCACTAGGAGAGAGTAGGAGGAGAGACCTCTTCACCCTCCCTATTTGATTCTCAGTCCCCTAAGACTTCTCCACAGAACAGGTGTGTGACACTTACTCTGAGCTCCATCTTTAGCACAACTTACAGACAGAGCCTGAAGCCTGGGCTTCCTTCCAGCCTATCAGAACTTTTCTCACCATTCTACCATGGAACTGTTCCATGTCTCTTCTGCCATCCTTGGCCATTTGTTGCTGCCTTTTCCAGGAAAAGGAAAAGGGTGTTAAATGTTAAATGGCACCACTTTTCTGACACCTCTTTGCCTCTGTCCAACCATACTGCACATCATAGATCTCTGATCTCATGGGGGTTAGAAGTCACAGACCAGGTACCAGGTCTCTCTCACCAATAGACAAGAACAATAAGTCAGAAGCCCAGGGTGGAAATAACAGCATTCAATTAACTTTAAGATAGGAGGACATGAGGTAAGTCTTGATAATTATGACAGAGAAAACAGATGCCTCCAAGAGAACTCAGAAAAATAACATTCTCAAGACAACTAAAGGAACAGTATCTTGGGTAAGCCTCTCCCAGGGCCACCCACCCCCATGCCAGAGCCAACATGAATTGCATCATTTTCTCCTAACCAAGAACATTTTCACAACACTCTTGTAGCCTGTGTCCCATTCTAAGACATTTTTTACACACACAGTTATTCTCTGCACTTGAATGTGAGTTTGCGACATAAGCAAACCAGATAGGTATCATTATTAATTTGTAATAATTTAGTCTATTTTATCTAGGTCTCTGCTTCACAAAAGAAAGAGTAGACAGTGATTTTTATTCAATAACTGGCTAGGCAATAGTCACTAACTGACCATTCTACTTCTGATTTCACTGAGTGGTGTTTTATATTGATTGTCAACTTGAAAGGATTTAAAGTCACCTTGAAGATAATTTCTGGATATGTCTGGGAGGGAGTTTCAAGATTAGACTAAGTGAGGTATAAAGAGCTGCTAGACCAAATAAAAAGGAGAATGTGATCTGGATACAAGCATGCATTACTCTGTTTCTTGATTGTGGATACAATGTGACCAGCCACAACCTGCTGTCCTGCCTTCCCCTCCATGAAGGAACTGTGATCCAAAATAATCCTTCCTTCTGTAAGGAGACAAGTAACTAATTAGACCAGGAAAATCACAAATGAAAAAAACCTTTCATGTGAAATATAATTATCAATTACATGTAAAGGTATTCTGTATATTAATTATATAAAATCCACATTTAAAACACCATGAAGCCTTTTCATTGTGTCAGGAATGGGTCTATGTTCTTTTCAAGTACTGCTAACTTTATTTCATGGCCACACTAGGTGCTGCACAAGGTCACTCAATAACAAGTGAGAGGCAGATACTCTTCAGTCCTCCACTGTAACAATTCTGCTTTTGGGTTAAAAGAATAAAGAAAAAAATCTTATTATATAAACTGTCGATTCATTGATATTCATTGTCACCAATAGATAACAATGTACTAAATAGCAATAATTCAACTTAGAGGCTGTGTCTTTGAATTGGTTGTTTGAAGTTACCCAGTTTCTTAGGCAACATATGAAAGAAATTTGAATATTCCAATGCCATATGGCCTTTCAGAATATATTTCTTTTTGGTTTGTCATGGTTGCTTTTTTATATTTTTGGTTGTGAGCCTAGCCTTTAACAGCTGAGCCATCTCTCCAGCCCCATGGTTGCTTTTTTTGTCCACATGAATTCAGGCAGGCCTTCAAAGCAAACTGCTCTTAAGCTATGCAGTATTTTATGTTCTCATCTTTTAAGAAATCTTTGCCCTGTCCTGTGATGTATCTAAAGATATAGAATGGTGTAAATAAAAGGTGACTTGTGGCACAATTTGATGAAATGCAAAATTTGGAAACTTTGCATTAGAAATCATCAGGACTGGGTAGAGCACAGCTCCATTCTATCGCAAAGCAGCAGCAATGATCAAAACAGTCAAGATATAGTTGAATCATGACCATGCATTCTTTTTCCCTGTTGCCTTTCATACTTCATTAGTGTTAAGTATCAGCTACAGCCTGTGTTTGGAAGAAGCAATGGCCTAGAAGCCTAAGGGCCATGGAGAATGTTCTTGCATTGGAGGCCATGTTGCAAAACTCCAGCACTAATGCTCATTCATTAGATAGGTACCCTTGTGTGTTTGGAACTGTGGAGTGGACACAGAGAACCAGACATCTCCAAATTCATTTCTTCATCTCTATAACTGTAAATACTCATGTGATGGGTTGGGGTACTGATTAACATAAATGAAGTGGCATGTCATTTTTATTTCAGAGATGCAAGTGATGGCTAAGAGAATGAACTTCAGATTATAGTTATGAAAACAGCATCTGTCCTTTATCTCAATGGCCTCCCCTGTCCATCTCTGAGTCTTGGCTGTTCTATCTGTAAATGGAATAACTATAACCTTTATAACGTTATTTTGAGAAAGCAGCCAATACATATTAGCCTATATTATCACTGTCATCACTAACCCTTCTCCTCTGTCTCTCACCTCAGAGATTTCTTAATGGTCTCAATCACAAAACCCTCTTCCCTGAATACATATACTTTGGGTTTAAATGAGAATGGCCCCATAGGCTCATGTGTTTGAATATTTGAATGTCAGTGTGTGGAATTGTTTGGGAAGAATTAAGAGGTATGTGCTCATTGGAGAAGGTATGTTACTAAAGATAAGCTTTGAGGTTTCAAAACATATATCATTCTAGGTTAGTTCTCTCTCTCTCTCTCTCTTTCTCTCTCTCTCTCTGTCTATGCTTTGTGCCTCTTGATCAGTATATAAGCTCTCAGCTATTGCTCCTGTGCCTGCCTGCCTTCTGCCATGATCCCCATCAAAATGGTCATGAACTCTATCCTCGGGAACTATAAACTCCAAATTAAATGCTTTTGTTTTAAGTTGTCTTAAAACAACTTGGTCATGGTGTTTTGTCACAGCAATAGAAAAGCAACTAAGAATATACTTTTAACAATATTTTGTTGAAATTGGCCACTCAGATATTGCTGTCATATGGATCTTAAATGCCCACAAAAGGCCCACCTGTTCAAGACTTGATAGAAACATTAAGAACTGAGGCCCCATGGGAGGTCTTCTTATTCTTGGGAATGTCTCCCTGAGAGGAATTGTGAGACTTTGGTCTCCTCCTCCTATCATCCGTGTTTCAACTATGAATTAAAATGGTTTTTCCACAAGCTGACACACTAAAAACCAAAGAACAGTAGGCCAAACTGTGACCAGGAACCTTCATACCATGATGAAATACAAGCTGCCTCTTCATACATTGCTTATCTGGGGTCCTTGTTATAGAATTTTGATTAACATAGATGGTTATGGCTGTTCATAAAAACTTTACATGCCTCCTATGTGATTAGACTGGGGTCATAGACCCAGGTCATGCTAATAGATTGCAGATGGAAGCCATGTGTATGATTTCTCCACCTGACCTGAAACCATCTCTGAGTCACCATGTGCTAAGCGTGTGTTGAGGAGGATGATATTGAAAGGTACAAGACCTTGAATCCCCGTAACACAGCTAGGGGCACCCACATGGCACTTCTAACTGGAATGGAGTTCAGCACGAACTAAAAACAAACATTTAGCAGGCTCAAGTACTTAGCTTATGGTGCTAAGTGTCATTAACTCATATCCTAGCCTGTGCTACAAAAACTGTGAGTCACAAAGTAACACTTAAACCATATGAGTGTCGGAGATGGAGAGATGGCTCAGCAGTTAAAAGTACTTACTTCCTGTGTGGAGGACACAGGTTCAGTTTCCAGCAACCCCATGGTAGCCACAACCATCTGTAACTACAGTTCCAGAGGATCTAACATTCTCTTCTTGACCTCTGCATGCACAGGTTGCACATATATTCACTTACGATCACTCTCACACACATATAAAATAAATAAATCTTTTTTAAAGTGAGTAACAAGATAAGAAGGAAGAGTAACAGAGGGAGAAAAGAACCAGTGGAAGATTCCAGAAGAAGCACGTGCAAAGGCAGAAGAAAGAATGAGAAAGCCTAGAAAATTGCCCTGCACAGAGAATGGAATGACTAACATGGCACAACAAAAAGCAATTAATGTAATTAAGTATTATTTTGTCATCTCTCAGAAACAATGTTGGTATTGTAAATTAAGATTGCAGAAGGGGCCTTTGGAGACAGAAAGAATCATGCAGGCAAGGGTGCTTGACTAAGCCCAGAGAAGAGTGTTCAGCTGAATTCACCATGTGTGAAAATCAGTGATAAGGAGGCCCTAGACCACAGAGTCCAGCCCTGTATTCTACCACTGTGGAAAGGGCGATGGGCTGTGGTGCTGTTTTCTGTGTTCAACTCTCACTAGTATGGCCAAGTGGGCATGAGAGAGCGAACGTCCTAACCTACAGAGGGGCTTTATCATTAGCTGCTCAGCCACAATATCAACAGAGAAAGATACCAACTGACCTGACAGAGTTTAATTAGGCTTTGCAGCAAAGTAATTCCCAATGGAATCTCACCAAATACTCTCAAAAAGTTGGTTCACAAATGCCATGTCTATAAAGAAACATTTTCCTTAATTAATATGAGATTTTTGTGGCTTTAAATGTTCAAGGAATGGATTTCAATGGAGTGTCCCGAGATTGTGCATATAATGAAATCATGGACACACCATGCACTTAAATGGTGAGTGCTCACATCCGCTCTTGGACATGGCCCGTCATCATCGATCACAACCTTGGAGAGTCACAGATTCTCTGACCTCCCTGAGTGGAGGTTGTAGGAACAGCCACTAGACAGTGTGCTCAGAACTCCTCTATGACATTACTGTTAAGTCAGTGTCACCGTTGCGTGCTGCCACCTGATCCCCAGTCATCCATTAGCCCTTCAGGAGTATTATTCTGTGTGTGTTATTTCAGGCTCCAAGCGAAACTTAAGTGCAGTCTTGAAGGTATCTTGAGGTGTATCCTCACAAATGTAACTTCAGAAAGATTGCCTGGAGAGATAACCACAGGAGTTACACAGACTGCCTCCTTTCCTTACAAGGACATGACTTTTATTATCTCCACTGCAGTATCCCAAAGCGCTTCCCGAGCTGGGTGATGAATATCCAGTGCATAGGTGACTTCCAGTCACAGTCCGTACAAACAAAGGGACACATCTTCCTCTGTTCCGATTTCACTCTCTGACCTGTAGAGATGCTAAGTGAGCTGACACTAAAAGGAATGAATAAATTCAGTTAGGTATTTGCCTTTCCTCTTTGGAGACTACCACTCATAAATGAAGTGCAGTGGCCCCAGTCCTTTTAGGAAATGCAAGGAGATACTGTGATGAATGGCTTGCTATGCAAAATAAAAGCACTTGTTCCCACCAAGCTCCTGTCACAAGAAATACCGTGCAGGCCCCGTGGCATACATTATCATACATTCCACACTTGTCTGGGCCTCTGCAGAGGGGAAGACAAACTGCAACATGGATTCACATGTAAAAATCTCTCCATATTCCAAGATTATTTATCATACTATTATTAATGATGGATGGTTGTTACTATCCCCTTGCTTTTTATATGAGAAAAGAAAAAAATGTCAAAAAGCAGCCTTACCAAAGTACCCATGTATGCTATAGGAATATGAGCTTCAGCAGCTTGGGACAGAACTAAGGCAGAACCCACAGGGCCTGACTCAGGTCATGAGCCAAACACCAAGAGGCAGTAAACAGATTCAGCGGGGCAGTCGGATGGAACATACCACCTCTAGTTTCATGTTGCAATGAAGTCAGTAGGTTGAAGAACTCTCAGTGCTCCAACACCGAGAGAATGAAAATGAGTTCTAGTACTGACCTGAGTGTTGCACACTGCACAGGTGTACTTATGCAGATTTGTCATTTATTTAGTTATTATTCATTTTTATTAGAATTTCATTGTACTAACTTCTTCAGTGCCCTTGTTTGTGGGGCCAGCGCATGATAGAACCATGAGGAGCCAGTCCAAAGCGGGAGTAGTGTTGAGTTGTGTCCAACCCTGGAAATCTCATTTAGAGAGTGTGGAGATCACTCTCTCCCCTGCCCAGGGCCTACATGTCCTGCCACATATTGTCCCTCACCTTTGCACACACCAGAGGAGGTTACACAGTCACAACCAGGTTAAACTTTCTTCTCTTTACAAGGTCACATCCAGCAAGCACCTGGAATTCCTCTTCATCAAATAAGGCATTCCCAGCACCTTAGCCGGGGCCAATGATGTACACTCACTCTACCCACTCCCCAAAGGCTTAAATAGCCTTTGTTCCCCCCTATTAAACAAGCTGCTCACTCAATGCCTGAGGTCTCCCTGCTGTTCCTGCCTCCCACTTCCTCTCCTCAGGGTCCCCCAGGCAGGAAGCTTGGGGAAGCAGAGCCCAAATGGCACTTGTTGGGCAATTTTGTCAACTTGACACAAGCAAGAGTTACCTGAGAAGAGTGGACAATTGAGAAAGTGCTGTCATAAGATTTGACCTGTTGACAAGCATTTCTTAGTGACTGATGTGAGAAGGTCCAGTTCGCTGTGCATGGTGCCACCAATGGTCAGGTGGTCCTGGGGCATTTAAGAAAGCAGGCTGAGCAAGCCAGTAAGCAGCATTCCTCCATGGCTTCTGCTTCAGTTTCTGACTCCAAGTTCCTGCTTTGAGTTTCTGCCTTGACTTCCTTCATTGATGGAATGTGACCTGACTGTTGTATGATGAAATAAACCCATTCACTTCCAAGTTGCTTTTGGTCATGATGTCTTATCACAGCAACAGAGATACACAGAATAATGGGCTTCAGTTTGAAACTGGCATTTTCATATATATCTACCACAGCCCTTTGCTCTCATTCTTATCCGACATAGTTCCCCATTCCCTCTATCCATAATACCCTGTTCTCCTTACCCATAGACAGTATGTCTCAGCACTTCCCCACATATTACCCCATTCCTTCTTCCACACCATCCTATCCTCTCGCCATGTACCACTGT
This sequence comes from Lophiomys imhausi, assembly GCA_907164525.1. Classification (NCBI taxonomy): domain Eukaryota; kingdom Metazoa; phylum Chordata; class Mammalia; order Rodentia; family Muridae; genus Lophiomys; species Lophiomys imhausi. Next base: position 784,697 of record CAJQZJ010033837.1, read on the forward strand.
GCCCTGCCCACTCCCCACACACTGTCTCCTATCCTCTGTCTCACTCCATCCCCTCCCATACACCATCTCCCTTTCCCTTTCCCACACATCATCTCCCATCCTCTCTCCCACACCATCCCTATCCCTTCCCCACACACCACCTCCTATCATCTCTCTACATCATTCTTCACCCCTCATTGCTGATATTCTTCCTTCCCCAAATGGTTTCTTCTGCTTCTACATCACACACATTCCATTTCTCTCTCATCTTCTCCCTGTCCCTCCTTTTTCCCTCTCCTAGTCCCTTTCTCTCATGTTATATGCACATATACACACATACACATGTATAAATATATAACCTAAATCTACATTCTATATATGAGAGAAAACATGTGTGTAATATTTCTTATTTGGAGTCTGTCCTATATTGCTTAACATGATTGTCTTAGTTGGGGTTTTATTGCTGTGAAGAGACACCATGACCATGGCAAGACTTATAATGGAAAATATATGATTAGAGCAGTCCTACAGTTCAGAGCTTTAGACCATTATCATCATGACAAGAAGAATGGTGGCACCCAAGGCACATGGTGCTGGAGAGGTAGCTGAGGGCTCTACATCTGGATCCACAGTCAGCAAGCAGACAGGGTGACACTGGGCCTGACTTGAGCTTCTGAAATCCCACCCCATAGTGACACACTTCCTCCAACAAGGCCACACTTCCTAATAGTGCCAATTCCTATGGGCCTTCAGGGGCCATTTTCATTCAAACCACCACGATGATGGTCAGTCCTGTCCATTTTATTGCACATGACACTTCATTCCTCTTTATAACTGACTGAAATTCCATCCTCCACATGTGCCACAACCATTCACCTGTGGATGAGACCTTAGGCTTGTTCCTTGTATTGGCTCATGAACTCAGTAAAGACTTGGGTAATGTACAAAGGCATCTACGCTCTGCTGACCTGCAGTGACACAGGGCATGGTCCTACTTAGATGGTTGTTCTGTTTTTAGTTTATAGGTCTCCCTGTTGGTTTCCAGAGTGTTTGCCTTGCCTTACATTTCTGCTAGCAATGCTTAAGAGTCCCTCTTCCCCATATCCTCACCAGCATTTATTTGTTGTCATCTACCTTCTTTTAAAAATGTTTGCTGGGCAGTAGTAGTAGCATGTGCCTTTAATTCCAGCACTTGGAAGACAGAGGCAGGCAGATATCTGTGAGTTTGAGGTCAGCTGCATCCACAGGGTGAATTCTAGGACAACCAGGACTACACAGAGAAGTCCTGTCTCAAAAAAATCAAAAATATTTAAGTTATTATTTTATGTGTGAGTGCTTGTTTTGCCTGCATGCACGGTGCATTGGATCCCCTGGAACTGGAGTTCAGGGTGGTGGTGAATCCTATGTGGATTCTTGGAACTGACGGTGGGTCCTCTGTAAGAGCAACAAGTGATCTTAACTGCTGAGCCATCTCTCCAGCCTCTGTTATTTACCTTTTTGATGGCACCCGTCCTGACAGGGTGAAACAGATTTTCAATGTAAGGTTTGGGTTTTTTTTGGTATTTTGAGACTGGATTTCATATTGCCCAAGCAAGCCTCATGTGCACTATGTAGTGAAGGATGACCTTGAACTTTTGATCTTGTTCCCATTTGTCCTGCGCTGCTATTACCGGTAAGCACCACCACACCAGGTTTCCATAGTGCTGGGGATCTCATGTAGGGCTTCACGCAGGATCAGCCAGCACTTTACCAAATGATATACATCCCCAGTCCCAAGTGTAAGTTTAATTTGTATTGTAAGTTATAGTTATATTTATAAAAGGATGTTGCACAGCTTTTAAAATATTTATTGGTCATTTATATTTCATCTTTCTGAGAGTATTTCATTCTTTCTGGGAAGCTAGCTCATATTTAATTCTGATATTTTAAAATTGTACAAGATGCTTTTGACATCTGCCCTCCCATACCATATTTAATCTCTTAAAATGACAGGAAACCTCACCAATCACAAGAAGAGTTTAATGAGTTTATCCCTTCAGTTCCTACCTACAGAGCCCAATATTTCTCTGACATGCCAATCAGACCCAGTAGTGCCCAACAGTAAATTTTCACCTCTCAGAGTTGAAAAGTTCATATTCTCTGAGAATATCTATTCAGTTCATTAGGCCATTTATTGATTCGTGATTTGTTTGGGGATTTTGTATTCTGGAATTCTATGTAGATCGTAGAAGTCAATCTTTGGATGCTTTAGCAGTTGTCCTCAAGCTGTGATGAAATGAAATGCCTAACAGGAACTCAACTGAGTGGAGAAAGGACAGTTAGAAACAGTATAGTCCACATAGGTGGGAGGCATGGCAGCCTGCTCATACCTCCATGAGTCAGGAAGCAGAAGGAGAATGCCTGTACTCATCTGGTGTGGTAGTTTGATTAACAATGGCCCCCATAAACTCATATATTTGAATGTTCAGTCTCCATGGAGTGGCACTATTTGAAAAGATTAGGAGGTGTGGCCTTGTTGAAGGAAGTGTGTCACTAGGGGCGGACTTTGAGTTTCCAAAAGTCCATGCCAGGCCCCAGGCCTAGGCTCTCTCTTTCTCTCTCACTCTATGCTCAAGGATCAGAATGTAGCTCTCTGCTACTTCTCTAACACCTTGCTTGCCTACTGCCATCCTCCCAGCCATGATGATAACAAACTAACCTCTGAAACTGTAAGCAAGGCCTCAATTAAATATTGTCTCCTCACAGCAATAGAACACTGTCTAAGACACCTGGCTTTCTCATTTTTTGCCTTTTATGCAGTCTAGCAACCCAGCCCATGAACTGGTGCTGCACATATGCAGACCAATTCTTTCTGCCTCAGTTAAACCTCAGAGACGGTCTCAAAGCTGTATTCCAGACAATACCAAATCCAATCAAATTTACAGAGAAGATTGACCATCACAATTCCACCTCTTAGAAATTTGACATCCAGGCACATCACTTTTATATCATGATACCCCACCCTTGGTCCTCAAAAGCTTATGGCCATCTTATAATATGAAATACAGTTATCCCATCTACAAAAAATCCTTAATGTCTTAACAGTTCTAAAATCATTTAAAAATCCAAAGTCTTTTCTGAGACTGAGGGAGTCTTTTAAGCTGTGAGTCTGTGTGTAATACAAAGACTAATTATTTATTGCTGATATACAATGGCCTGGGGTGAATACTCCCATCCCAAAAGGAAGGAATAAGGCAACAGCAAGGACAGACCAAAGCCCAGCAGGGCAAAGACTAAATCCTGAAGCTCCATGTCTGACATGTGGGGCAAGGTTAGGTATTCCCACCCTTCCAGCCCTGTTGTCATGGGAACATGTGACCTGTCTTACTCCACTCTACCCCTGTAACTTTCCACCACAAAAATCCAGTGTTTCTGGCATCTCCAACATCTAGTATATGGATTTACAGCTTAACACAGTGGCTCTTTCTTTGGATTCCAACCTTGCTACATAGCCTGTCCTCAACAGCCTACTGGAACTTGGTGCAAATAGTTCACATGTGCCCCTCACTGTTGTATCTAGCAGTCCTGCCTGGCCCCTTGGACCACCAGCACAGCAGCTTCTGTGTACCTGCAACACGGAGCTTGTGAAAACACTTGTGGGTAACCATTTTGGACCAGAAAACTATTGCGGTAGCATTTTCAGTTCAAGCTCCATCCTTTCAGATGGATTTGTGTTTCTACAAGCTGAGACCTTATATGAGTGAGGTTTTACCCTCTGAGACCCTTTCTATGCTGCTCATGCAAACTTCAAAGTTTCTCCTTACTGTCCAATCTCTGTAGAGACTCTAGCCACCATGAACCTCCATCTTGCTTAGAAGATCTCAGTTCCTCCTAGCTTACCTCTCATTTTCCCACAGGTTTCTCTTCATCTGGAAGATCTTCATTCAGTGGGTACAAAATCCACTAGTTGAAGAGCTACTGACATTAATTACCAAGAGTGAGAGCCACCTTTCTTTAATGATGTGACCCATGGTAGGTTGACCAAATGCCAAGGCTACAATGACTTCCATAACTAGCTGAGCAATGCAAACTGGACTCAATGGGAGTACCTGGAGGGAGTAAAACCAGAGTTTGGTGAGTAGGGAAGAAAGGACTCAGAAGGTGGTTATGGGAGGAGTTGGGAGGAAGTGAATAGGTTCAAAATGCATTATATGAGGTTCTCAAATAATTAAATTAAAAGCACTGTTTAAAATATCTTCTTTTGCATCTACTTCTCTGTATCATGCACATTTCCTTCAAAGTGCTTAACATTCGTAGCACCTGTCACTTGTGACTCACAGTTCCTGGGATGCAGCGGTACTCGAGAACTGGTATTGCAAGAGCATGTGTCCTCCATTAATGCAGGTGACAGAAGGGAAGAGATGAAGTTCAGACAGCTTCCTGGTAAACGGGTCTTTTAAATAGTTTATGTTTGCCTGGAGTTTTTATTTTATTGGGATTTTAACTTCTTATGACTAAATCTTACTCCAAGATGTATCTTTTGAAGTCAGGAAAAGAAGAAGAAACTAAGAAAATTTCTGGTGATGTGTGCATCTTGTGGCACTTGAGATGGTAGAGAGCCCCAAATCAACTTCTGATCTCATTTTTAGTTCAAGAGATGTCTGTTTATAAAACACTGTATCTCCCTGGTCAGTCATTAAACATTTGTGAGTACCATCACTTTACTAGAAAAAAATTAATGTAAGAAAAACAGTGACATGGGAAGTGTATATAATTAAGATTCTTCTGCTTTCTCCCCTGTGCTCCACTTTAATTGTACTACACATATTAGGTGAAAAGCTGCTGTCTCAGACAGCTTCGTTCTTGAGTTTTCTGTAATACAGCTTGCTGAATGTATAATAGCTACTACACACAAAGGGTACAAGGTGCTCAAGGAAGAAAAACAGAAAAGAAGACAAAGGCCAACACTGGCAGTCTCTTCTAGGTTGTGAAGACAAAAGAGATTTTGAATTTTGTTTCTTTACAAATTGCAGGCTGTAGAGCTGGGAAGATGGTTCAGTGAGTAAGAACTCTTGTTGTGCAAGCATGGGAAACTCAGTTCAAATCCCCAACACCCCAGTTCAGAACTCATATGAGGGCCAAGAGCTTCCTCATACACTGGGGGGCTTACAAGGCAGTACCACCAGTGAAAAGTATCTCATTGCCAAGGAGATAAAACTAAAAAACAAACAAACAAAAAAGTCTATGTCCATGTTCCCTTTGGTGTGTTGGTTGTAGTATAGATATTCTGTATTATATAGCTAAAATCCTACTATAAGTGAATAGATGCCATGTGCATCCTTCTGAATCTGGGTTAGCTCACTCAGGATGAGCTTTTCTAGTTCCATCCATTTGGCTGCAAATTTCATAATTTCATTGTTTCTGATAGCTGAGTAATATTCCATTGTGTAGATATACCACAGTTTTTTAATCCATTCTTCGATTGAAGGACATCTGAGTTGTTTCCAGTTTCTATCTACTACAAATAAGGCTTCTATGAACATAGATGAGGAAACTTCCTTATGATTCTGGACTTCTGAACTGGGGTGAGGGACTGTTATGTAGGGACACTCCACTCCAGAGGAGTGGGATGGAAGGGTTAGGGGGTAGAGGGTGGGAGGGCAGGGCTGGGAAGGGAGGAAAGAGGACAATATGATGGAGATGTAACCTGAAACAACAAATAAATAAATGTATTTATTAAAAAAATCCCCAACACCCACATAAAAGGCCAGGTATTCCACCACTGGGGAAGCAGAATCAGGATGTCTAAATTGAAGAAGGAGGAGGAGGAGGAGAAGGAGAAGGAGGAGGAGGAGGAGGAGGAGGAGGAGAGTGAGGGAGGAGAGGGGAAGGGGAGGGGGAAGGAGGGGAAGGGGAGGGGAAGGATGAGGAGGGGAGGGAGGATGGGTGGAGGGGGAGGGGAGGGGAGGGAGAGGGGTGGAGAGGGAGGGGAGAGGAGGATGAGGAGGATGAGGAAGAAGAGAAGAAATATAAACAGAAATAAAGAGAAATAGAAATGAAGACATCCAACATGCTGGCATCCATAACTACAGAAACAGAGAAAGAGTTGGGGAGGAAGGAAGAAGGGTAGGAAGGGAGAGAGAGCTACACAAGAATGGAAATAACTAGTAATCATTACTATCTGACCCACTCTTTCTAAAACACTAACAATCATTGATTCAACAAATATGCCTTAAATAATCTATGCTGTAGAATGGGAACTTTGGACTAGAAACAGAGAAACCCTTCTGATGAAACCTGGTCAGGAGAGGAAACAGGCCAGTCAGCAGGCAATTGTAAAAATGCAGAGTGTAGCTGTTTAGTTATCAAGGTTCACAAAAAGGCTGGTCATACAAATGACAATCATAAAGTTTCTTCTAAGAAAAAAGAGTTTGAAAAATATGCAGAATTTGGTAGCAACAAAGAAGTAGCACACCAGCTGAGGAGCCATAGGCAGAGGGGCTGATGGAAGCTCTGTGTGGCCCGCTTCTGTAAGGCTCTCAAGGGAAGAGAATACAGCAATGAGATCTTGGCCAATGAGCCTTTCTCGAGGGACTAGGGGGCTGCTGCAGCTACTGGGGGTTTTGGAGTACAGCATTTCATATAGAGGAAAGATGAGATCATAAGGCTCCAGCCCTTCCAGAGGAGCTACAGGTAGCTAATGTTTGCTTAGGAAAGAAACTTTCCTCTGTGGTGTAGCTACTGATCTGTTCCCCTTCTCAAGTCAATAATCTCCACCAATGCTCATTCAGACACCCTTAATGAAATGCACTAGTACAGACAGAAACATACATATACATACTCACACTCACGCTCACGCTCACGCTCATGCTCACACACACACACACACACACACACACACACGTGCACATACACGCACATGTGCACACACACACGTGCACACACACACACACACACACACACACACACACACATGTAGGAAAGAGACATCTCAGGAAAAGAAGTGAGTGAGTGTGAGGGTAGAAGTCACCCCAAGGCTCATGCCAACTTTAGCAAAAGCTCCAATGGACAAAGGCCAAGGCATCCCATTCCATCCCCTCTACTGTACCCATCTTAACTCCCCAAATGCTCTCCTTTTCCCTGGTCTCTGCTTCATTCTTGCAGATGCCATTTGGGGGAAGGCATACTTAATGTTAGACCCATTCGCCTAAGAGCTGAGATTATTCAGTAGTGAGATAACAATCCCACAGATCTTGACCTTCTCCTAAAAAACCCTGGTATATGCATACTGATGTCCTTACCAGAACCTCCTTCATCCTCAGTGCTGTTGGGCTGGGATGACATGCTATGCCTCAAAGACAGAGTTCTTCACAAAAATCTACATCAGTAGATTCAGTATTCTTATACATTTGTGGCTATAAGCCAAGAGCAGACACTTAAAGAAAGCACTGAGGATCATAACCAGATGTTCTAGTAAGATGTCCCCCTACTCCTAAAATCTCAGGTGACAAAAAGCAAACCTCTATTGCATAGGGACCTACAGAGAACTGAAGTTTTGAAAAATATTCCATTGTCCCACTGGCTCATCATTAACAACCTTTGACTTTTCTGTTGTGTGGTTCCTTACACTTCAGCTATAGATCACTATTACTTTATACCCACTAGGTTTCCTGTTAGGTAGTTTAGTTCCTCAATGTTGCGATGCACATTAATTTGTTGGGCATGAACTTTTAAGGCTTGTGAGTTGCAGTTGAAATAGGAGTTCAAATCCTGGGAGGATCTGTCCCAGACCTCCTCCTCTGATGCACTGAGGTGCTTCATTGTTCTTGCCAAATTCTTTTACCTTGGATTTGGGAATGGAACAAACATCAACTGTGATACCCCCAGACTAAATAGTTTTTTTTTTTGAAAAATCCTCGAGTCCTCAGCTGGTGGTCAAAGTCAGAATATTTCAGGGGGCTGCAAAACTTAAATTGGACATGCAGTATAGAGTGGCAGTGAGGGACATATGAGAATGGGAGTGCTCAAAGACATCAGAGAGAAGCTTTAAACATGCAGTTGTCCATAACTTGGAATTTCTGATACAGTCCGAATCTGTGACTCTCACTGGTTCTTCCTAACTTGACACGTAAAAAGCAACTCTTCCCACACTGTTGATGTCTGTACATAGAATGATTTTCTTTTGTTCCCCAGGAGGGTGTTTTGTTCATATTTACAGAACTCATCAGAATAGTGATGTGAAAACATTCCTTAATCTAGATATTTCCTTCAAGATCTACTTTTGAAATGAAGATAAAAGACTGCTGAGTGTGGATTTGTGGTTGCTAATCTTCATCGTCAGCCTGACTGGATCTAAAATCACCATGGAGACACACATTCAGGTGTCTCTGTGACAGAGTTTCTAGATTAGGTTAATTGAAGTGACACTGTCTACCCAATATGTGAGTGGCACCATCCCATGGGTTGAGGTCCTGGGCTGAATAAAAAGGAGAAAGAGCTGAGCACAGCATTCGTCTCACTCTGCTTCCTGACCATGCAAACTGTGTGAACAGTGTGGTCTCATGCTCTTGCTGCTCTGCCTCCCCAACTATGATGAATGAACAGCACCCTTGAACTGTGAGCCAAATAAATGCTTCTTGCCTTTAGTTGCTTTTGTCTGGTGTTTTGTCACAGTTCTGAGTAGGTAATACACCATTTTAACAAAACTGTAGTCATGTGAGGGCACCAGTTCCCTGAATACAAATACTATTAATAGTTAATAGAAACTCAGTAGTTTCCTGCAGAGACTATTCCTTGCTTCCCTCTGAGGGAAAACAATGGCTATGATGTTTAGAAAATGAACCTTGAATCTGACTTTGAATGTCTTGATGATCCTTTACTTCAGATAAACCAGTATCAGCTCAACCTGCTTTTAAAACTGCACATGATGAAAATCTTCAGAAGAGTTTTGCAAAAGGCATGACCATGCCTAACATAATATGACTGGCCCTAATGAAGCAGAAAATTTCATTCACAAAGTCTGGAGATTCTCAGGCTTAAGAAATCTTCAATCAGTTCTGATGTTCAACAGAAAAACCAGAATCTCCATTTGGAGATAGCTGCATTAGGGGCAAGCTAGCCACTTGGCAAGAAAAAGCCCTTGCTTCAACTGCAAGACAGAATGCTGTCAGAAAAGGACAAAACTTGGAAGCAGGTAAGTCAACAGCCTAGCTCTGCCAAGACAGAGTAGGCAAGTCCTTCATAATTCCTGCTTTACAATTAATGTCTCCCAGAGATATTAGGCCAAAAGGCTAAAGATAGATGCTTTAATGTATTGAGGGGAAAAATGCAGACTGTCCAGGCATCCAGTTGTCTGTCATTCCTTAGTTTTGGAAGCTGCTGGCTCTGCTCTTCCTGTATATTCAGATATATTTATCCTTCTCAGGTCTCTGATATGATTGAAGACTAGATAGTTATAGTCTCACAGTTAAACTTTAAGTTGTTTAGGAATTAAAAGGATGTTCTAGGTCTAAGAAGATGTTTTTAAGTTGGTAATGCAAGTTATAATGGAAACTGGCTTAGATATAGAACTTTAAAATCATTGAGATAGATAGATAATAGAATATTAATATAAGTTACCAAATATGTATGGACTGGACATTGGGAATGTATGTTATACCTTATAATTTTCATAATTGTGGCCTAATTATCCTTATTGTTTTATATTGTATTTATTTTTATAAGAAAAAGAACCTTTTATTGGACTCAAAGGGGGAGCTGATGGGGGGGAAGATAAACCTTAAATAAAAAAGAAAAAAAAGCAAATAGGAGGGTGAGAGGGAAGAGGGTAGGAGGGTGGGACCGGGAGGTGGAGGAGGGAGGGGACTATGATTGAGATGTAACTTGAAGAAATAAATAAATGTTTAAAAAAATTTTAAAGTAAAAATAAAAATAAAGAAAAACCAGAGCCGAAAGTGGTGCGAGTTACTCAGGGTGAAGTGTATGCCATTAAGTATTAAGTAGTTCAGTTATTTTAATGCTCACCTGTAGTGAGAATTCTGGAATTTTGGTTTCTTTTTACAAAAACATAAAAACAGTATAATATGTTTTCAATTTAATGCCAGGTGGGGGGATCACAACGGCTTACTATGATTTGCCTCGTGCTCTAGCAGAGGCATGATTTTGCCAACTGCAGATAGTTTCTGCAATTGTGTGACATCTGGATTTCTGGTAACTTTTCAGAAGGTGTATAAATGCTAGGTCCCCGAGAGGTGGGGTGGGTGGTTGTTGGTTATTTGGTGGGGTTGGTTGTGGTTTGTTAGTAGCCATGCTCCAAGAAAATAAAAAGAAGAAAGAAATTAGATTCAAGGATCTCTGTCTGTCTGTCTCTCTCCCCTTCTGTCCTTCTTCCTGTCCTATATAGTGTTAGGGGGTAAGACTGGGAGGGATAAAGGATGGGAAAAAGAAGAACCTACAAAGTAGCAAAGGCAAGCTACACTTACCACCAGGAACACTATATGTTTCTTCATCCCCTCACCTGTGACTAGATCAACATCTAATATCGTCTGTCTGTCTGTGAGTATATGGGGATATGTGTGTGTGAGTGTGTGCACGCATGCGCATGCATGCATGTAATCTTTCTTTCTCCCCCTGGGTTATTTTAAGTAATGAAATAGGATACAGTCAATGAAATTCATGAGAGCTGTGTGAGTTTTTATTTCACTCATGATCTATGAAGAATATGCAGCATTTGGTGTAAAAGCTGGCATTCAAATCACACCCACAGATATAGAATCAGCTGTAGGAAAAGTATACATACTGAATCATTTCTGTGTTTACTGTGATTCAATCTGTACCTCTCTTCTTAGCTTCCTATAAATGCTGCTCAATCCCATCTATTCACTTTGGAAACCTGCCAGATTCCAGAGGAGATACAGGATGTGGCCATCATCCCTGAGGGCCTGGGGCACCAACCTCAGTGCCATCGACCCAGCAAAGGGACATTATGCTGCAATGGTGACAAATTGAGCAAAGAGGCAGGAAGGGCATGAGAACCATAGGCACTGCCCAAGAGGGTGCTATCACACATTCTCTCTGGGCACAGCAATGGCAAATATCCAAAAAAGCATTCTACCTCTAGTCTGACAGAAAGTCCCTGAGCTTCATTAAAATGAGATGGTGGCTCACCAAAAAGCCTCATCCTCCACAGACCCCAATCTGCTGAAATGTTCAGGAAGGCTAACAACTAGATGCCTGAAGGAATTAATAGCAAGGGTATGAAAGCCTGTCTCCAGCTACAACTACACCCAGGATGGGTTGTGAAGAAGTTAAAGCCTCGCTTGGTAGAAGGCTTTAGACTCACTGGATAAACTGTTATTCTTCATCTGCAACATGGAGCTAGCCTTTAACCTGCAGAATTGCCAAAACTCAGGAAGAGACATACCCAAACATCCTTTATCAGATTCACCTTTTACATCAGTCCATGCACTCATCAATCCTTCTATCATTCCAACCATCCATCTCTCCTGGCCATCCTTCCAACCACATACCCACCTTTCCATCCACACATCCATCCTTCTAACCACACACCCATCCTTCCATCCACATATCCATTCTTCCATCTACACTCATATATTTGGCATTAACTGTGAACTTACCCCTCATATACAGAAAGCTGACTGACAAATAGGCTTCCTTGCGAACTGCAGCAACTCTCCATTACCCTTTATAACTAGCCCATAAATTTTCAACCTGAAGATAATCCTAGGCATCAGTCCATTGAGTCTGGAAGTCTTCACTGGGTCTTTATGCATATCTTCTTTTTATGGCCTGGAAAGCCTTCTCTGCTTCCCATCCTGCCTGATTAATCAGCCTCTGGTTCTCTTTCAAAACCCCATTCTCTTAAGCCTTCTTGCTCCACCCAAGGGTTCTTCTGTACAAAATTTTTGACATCAACAAACCAAAAACTGTCCTTCTGAAGGTGGTAGTGACATAATTAGACCCCACAACACATACCACTATGTCACTACATTCTGTGTCCCACTGCTAACCATGAGATCTTGCCTACTGCCTATGTAGGACATCACGACAGAAAACATCAGGCATCTCATAGTCATGTGGCCATTTCGTTCGGGACACCTCCTAGCCAAACATGGAATCTATCATCCTTTAAATTTTTATTTTACTTGAGTTTTAGCCATTTTTAAAAGCCTGAGAAAATGCTAAAATCCTATGACTTGTTGCCCTTGTGTTTACTCACTAACTCAGGATATCCCCATCCCTCCCTCCACCTCTCCCTCCTCCCTCTTCTTCCCCCTCCCTTCTCTTTCTCCTCTAGTGGACTTAGTCTTCTAGCACCCTGAACACAGAAAACTGGCTCTTATGCTTCCCCATAATATGCTCTGTTAGTGTTATTTGAAAGAGAGGAACAGAAGGGCCATAGAGAGGGGTTTTGACTGGCAGAGTGGAGGGAGAATCATTAAAATAGCTACCCCTGGAAACTAGATTTTTTAACCTGAGAGTGGAAAATGCGGCAACCATAACTTACATCATGGAGCCTACAGAAAGTCACAGTTGATCCCTTCCATGACTCAACAATCTCTGAATGTGCTGTGCATATCTGAAGTACCCACTAGACTTACATTAGTTTGTAAAGGCTACATGGAAGGAGCCTTCCTGTGAATGGTAGCCTTTACTCTGTCTCTAGTGTCTTGAGACATAGCATGCTTACCAAAAATGTTCAAGGTTCAGTGAAGTGCTCGGCTGCAAAAAGAACATCTGCATCACACACGCACATGCAAGGCTCAGGAACCATCACTGAAGAGTGGGCAAGAAGAGCCAGGTGTGTGGGAGGACTAGAGTGAAGCAATGCCTTCTGGATGTAGAAGGACCATTATACTCACAACTATGTTTGCCTCTACGAGACATGCACCACCAAGCAAATCAACATTCTAGCATACAGTAGGAAGGGATTCATGAGTTCCCAAACTAACTGACAGTTGAAAGCTTCTAGGGCAAGGTGAGTCAGTTTTAAGGGTATGGTTCCTGGTAAGTTGACCATGTTCTCCTGGGCAGCATCACAGCCAGAAATATATGGACAATACAAATTGGAGTCCATGGGCTATTTTTTTAAAAGGACATTAAGTTGGAGGTTAGGAGATGGGAGTAGTTAGGAGCAGGAGCTGAGGTGAATGTGACCAGACTGCATTGTATGACTTCTCACTGTACTTCTCACATGGTAGTTGTCCATGATTTGGAACCAGAGGGCAGGAAGCAGGAGGCACCATATCTTGCCTGTGTTACTTGAGGCATAGAACCAACAGTGGGAAGCAGCTCTCTGTTCACTTTCTGTCATGAGCATGTAAACCCAACCTATCTACAGCGTCACACAGGATGCCTGCCTCCTAGAGTCCTGAAGCCTGAACTCTTGAATTTCAAGTGCTATTCCCCAGCAAGCTAAGGTAAGGCAGGTTTTCAACAGGTAGCACTTATTCTGAGTAGCAAGAACCTCCTCAATCTTTAAGCACAGAATGGCCAGGAGTGATACTCACTTCACCTCAGCCCATCGTGTTCCATCCAGACAGCCAGAGAACATAAAGAGTTCACAGTCATGGCTGGAGAGATGGCTCAGCGGTCAAGAGCACTGGCTGCTCTTCCGGGGAACTGGGTTCAAATCCCACATGGCAGCTTGCTGTCTGTAATGGCTGGACATGGTAGGCCACATCTTTAATCCCAGCACTCGGGAGGCAGAGGCAGGTGGATCTCTGAGTTCAAGGCCAGCCTGGTCTACAGAGTGAGTTCCAGGACACCCAGGGCTACACAGAGAAACCCTGTCTCAGAAAAAGAGAAAAAAAATCTCATACTCTGCCCTCTGCAGCACATCTTGAAGCCCTTACTTATCAGGACTGAAGTTTCAGTCTATTAAAGTCTGAGGACCCAGTAGCTTCAAGAAGCTCCAAGGCAAGCATCCCCTGTCTCACAGTCATAGAAAACACACACACTACACTCTCAACCTCTAAAACAGGAGGAGATGGCAGTCTATAAGATGGCTAATTCTGAGGTCACCTTGACCTAGAGGGGAAGACTCATTTGTTCTTAATCACTTGAAATGTATCCTGTTATGAAGCTGGAAGAGCCAGCTCAAATAGCTCTTCAGTTGAACAAAGGCATGTCATGCTCCCTCCTGCACTGTCCTGTGCAGGGCCTGGTTTCTTCTCTCTGGTCTCCAGGTGCCTTGACACCAAGGCTGGAGAGAAAGGGCAAGCAGCAGAGGAAGAAAAACTCAACTTTACAGCTTCCATGGCTTTACTTTCTGAAGGAATTGGGAAAGGCTTTCTGATAAGACCCTCCATGCTCACATGCAATCACGAGGCATCCCATTTGGGAACAGCTGGGGCTAAGCAACCATCAATCCCAAAGGCAAACAATGCCACTCCTACAGGGGATAAGGGTACATATAAGAGGAGGTGCTCATAATAAATCTAATACCTGAGTAAAAGAAATCTTTTACTTTTGAAAGGAGCATGTATGCTAAGCCAGAACATGTTTTGTGAGCACCAAGTTTTTGCTTAGGCCCTGTGCTAGGCCTGCAGATTCAGAACAGCCTGCCTTAGGAATTGTACCTTCTGCTGGAAATATTATGCTCTAAGAGTGTCCTCAGTCTGACTGTGTGTGTATGTGGCAAAGGCAACTGTGCTGGTCCTCAGGGAGAAAAGAAGATAAATACTCACTGGAGGGACTGGCATACAGCTGTCATCCCAAAGAACCACACCAGTGAATCTGCAGATCAAAGCCACAGATGATCACGACGGACCAGCAATGTGAAGGTCTTTCCTGGGAACTTTGTGATGGAGACACTTTAACCCAGATGCACAGCCTGGCCTCCCAGCAGAAGAGATGCAACATAGAAACCATGGACTGCACATCTGTTGATTTAATTCATGGAGGAAGAAATCATGTGATCTACTTCTGAGAAATCAGCTTTCTGTCAGTTTTTCTATTTTAACTAAATAGTGGTGGGGTCATTTAAAGCACTGCCTACCACGTCTTTATTTATCTCCAACTTTCACATGATATTGAGAGTTTCTGGGGGGCAGAAATGTCATGTTTTTCAGCAGCTCAAATAGGTGAGCCTGGTCCTCAGCGCACCAGGTGCCTGGAAACATCTACTGAGATAAATTATGTTAAAATCAGAGTCTTGGATCTATCTAATATCCCCTAGTCATTCACACACTGATTTGACTTAAATGCTAAAGATAATATAGATTGGACCCGTGTAATAGACACAATACTACTGTATGCAATCTCATTGTCCATGAAATGTGTGGTGTTATACAAACTAGCACATATTACTCTGTAGCATTAAATCATTACATGAACTCACCATGGGGCCCCTTCACTGACAGAGGATGTCACATCAGACAAGGCTCCTCCTGAAAGAAAGCAAGTTCTTTTCTCTGGGCTTCAGCAGCCAGCACACTGAGAACAAAGTGGATTGAGGACTTTAGAGTAAGGTACTTTGTAAGTAACAAAGCTCATTCCCATCTTGGCACTGAGGACAGAATAATGATCTGTTACGCTCAGCTTGAATTGTCTTCATCTGTACCTTCAAATTCAATTACATTCCAAGGTGAACATGAAATCAGTTGAACAGCTGGGTGTATGGTGATCAGACTGACCCAATTTTCTTTAAATTGGATACTCTCATAAGATAATGACACCACCACCACTACACGCCCTTAGGTGGTTTAATATTATTCTTCTATGCATGTTCCTAGAAAGACCTAGAAATGTGGAATCTGTAGCTGGGTGTGGTGGCGCACGCCTTTAATCCTGGCACTCAGGAGACAGAGGCAGGTGGATCTCTGTGAGTTTGAGGCCAGCCTGGTTATAAAGCAAGTCCACTCAGGATGAGCTTTTCTAGTTCTATCCATTTGGCTGCAAATTGTATAATTCATTGTTCCTGATAGCTGAATCGTATTCCATTGTGTAGATGTACCACAGTTTTTTTTTTTTTTTTTTTAGTTTAAGGTATTTATTTTTCCCCCCAACAGCTCTCCCTTTCAGTCCAAATAATGGTTCTTTTTCTTGTAACTATAAATACAATACAAAACAACAGAAATAAATAGGCCACGATTATAAGAGTTATATGGCTTAGCATACATTCCCAATGTCCAGTCCATATGTATTTGGCACCTGACTTTAACATTCTACTATCTAACCATCTCCATGAGTTTAAAGTTCTATATCTAACTCAGCTTTCATACTAACTTGCCTCATAATTTTAAAAATATCTTCTTAGATCCAGAACACCCTCTTGATTCCTAAACAACTCAAAATTTAACTATGAGACTCTAGGTATCTATTCTTCAACCACCTCAGAGACCTGAGAGGGATAAATATATCTGATTATATAGGAAGTGCAGGGCCTGCAGCTTCCAAAACTAAAAAATGACATACCAGTGGCTGCCTGGACAGTTCCCATTTTCTCTCCATACATTACAGCATCAATCTTCAGCCATTTGGCCCCATTTCTCTGACAGACATTGGTTGTAGAGCAGGAATTATGAAGGACTTACCTACCCTGTCTTGGCAGAGCTAGGCTGTCGACTTACCTGCTTCCAAGTTTTGTCCTTTTTGGACAGAAGTCTGTCTACAGTTGAAGCAAGTGGTTTTTCTTGCCAAGAGAATGGCTTACCACCAATTTAATCATCTCCCACTGGAGATTCTTCGATGCTCATCTTCTACTTGGAGTAATATAGGGGGTGCTGTCAGGAGCTGACATGTCTCGATATCAAAAAATCTTAAGTTAAGAAAACATCTTTGAATGCCATATTCTGCAGATCTCTTGAGGTTTTTGAAGATGCCCTATCTATCTCTTATATTTAGATAAGCAAATATTGCTTGTCTCTTAGCAACTTGATTTCTGAGTAGCTTAGAAAATAACTGTGATAGACTGTCATAGTAACTAACAAAATGACACGTTTTCATGACTATTAGTTTCTGTTTCTTAATTATCCTAAACAGTTTATATCGGTTGGTAGCGAGAGGTCAAAACTTGACATTTCATTTTTAAGTATTACTACAAACAATACCTTTAAGAAGCGTTACCCTTAATTTTGTATCAATATACAAAGATCAATACCAATGTGGCCAAAT
>CAJQZJ010033837.1:802190-816317 GCA_907164525.1 Lophiomys imhausi
GAGTGGCCCAGATGATCCAGCCTTGCAGACTTCTTCAATAGCAGTTTCCTCAAAAGTCTATAACCACAACAACTCAAAATCGCTAAGATCGTTCAGCTCCACAGACTACTCCAGCCAGATCTTCAGTAAAGTTCTGAAGATCAGCTTCTGTCTATGAACTTCGTAGGACATCTAAATAGCTGAGCACAAAGGGAATGAACATCAATGATTTATTAACATTTTTAACCATTTTTCCATTCTTATTTGGGCCCCAAACAGGTTTACTACGTCCCAAATCAGCAGGAAGTCATTTTAAGAGAACAACGTCCCATCCCCAGAAGGTGGGGAGGGTGTTCTTCCCCTTTGGTTATTTGATAGATAATAGAAAATTTTGTTATTTAGGGGAAAAGACTACAAGCTGTTAAATGGTCTTGTTAAATGGGTTTTGGAGGTTAGACCCAGGGACTTCTCTCTTTTGCTTTTCTGTACCACAGTTTTTTAACCCATTCTTCGGTTGAGGGACATCTGGGTTGTTTCCAGTTTCTAGCTATTACAAATAAGGCTGCTATAAACATAGATGAGGAAACATGCTTATGATTCCGTGAAGAGGCATTTGGGTGTATACCCAGAAGTGGTATGGCTGGGTCCTGAGGCAAAGCTATTCCAAGTTTTCTAAGATATCGCCAGACTGACCTCCATAGTGGTTGCACAAGCCTGCATTCCCACCAGCAATGGAGGAGTGTTCCCTTTTCTCCACACCCTCGCCAGCATGAACTGTCATTTGAGCTTTTGATCTTAGCCATTCTGACAGGTGTGAGATGGAATCTCAGAGTCGTCTTGAGTTGCATTTCTCTGATGATTAAGGATGTTGAGCATTTCTTCAGGTGTCTCTCAGCCATTAGGGATTCCTCCTTTGTGAATTCTCTATTTAGCTCTGTCTGTCCCCCATTTTTTGATTGGAATTTTTGGTTTCTTGGCATTTAATTTCTTGAGTTCTTTGTAGATTTTGGATATTAGCCCTCTGTCAGATGTGGGGTTGGTAAAGATTTTCTCCCAGTCTGTAGGCTGCCGTTTTGTTGAATTGACAGTGTCTTTTGCCTTACAGAAGCTTTTCAGTTTCATGAGGTCCCATTTATTGATTGTTGATCTCAAGTCCTGAGCTGTTGGTGTTCTGTTCAGGAAGTTGTTGCCTGTGCCAATTAGTTCAAGGGTTTCTCCCACTTTTTCTTCTGAGTGAGCTAACCCAGACTCAGAAGGATGCATATGGCATCTATTCACTTATAGTAGGATTTTAGCTATATAATAGAAGGTATCGATACTACAACTAACACACCAAAGGGAACTTGGACACAGACTTTTTATTTTTAATTTTTATTTTTTATATATTTTTTTCTATTTTTTTTTAGTCTTTTTTATCTAATTGTCTGCTTATTGGTTTGTTTGTTTAGTAGTTCTCTCTCCCGGGCAATGAGACACTTTTCACTGATGGTACTGCTTCGTAGACCCCCAATGAATGAGGAGGCTCTTGGCCCTCATACGACCTCTCAACTGAGATGAGGGACTGTTATATAAGGACACCCCACCCCAGAGAAACAGGATGGAAGGGTTAGGAGGTAAAAAAAAATGAAATGTGATGTTTTGGCCTTTTACTACTAACTGTCATAAACTGTTTAGGATAATTAAGAAATGCAAACTAATGGTTATGCAAGCCGGTCATTCTGTTAGGTACTATGACAGCCTATTATAGTTATTTTCTAAGCTAATCAGAAATAAACCTGCTAAGAGACAAGCAACATCTGCTTACCCTAATATAAGAGATAGATAGGGCCTCTTCAAAAACCTCAAGAGATCTGCAGAATATGGCATTCAAAGATGTTTTCGTAACTTTAGATTTTTTTATATCAAGACATATCAACTCCTGACAGCACCCCTATTCTCCTCCAAGTAGAAGATGAGCATCGAAGAATCTCCAGTGGGAGATGATTGAATTAGTCGCAAGCTTATCTCTTGGTAGGAAAAGCCCCTTGCTCCAACTGTAGACAGAATGCTGTCCAAAAAGGACAAAACCTGGAAGCAGGTAAGTTGACAGCTTAGCTCTGCCAATACAGGGTAGGCAAGTCCTTCATAACCCCTGCTCTACAATCAATGTCTGTCAGAGAAACGGGACCAAACAACTGAAGATCGATGTTGTAATGTATGGAGAGAAAATGGGAACTGTCCAGGCAGCCACTGGTATGTCATTTCTTAGTTTTGGAAGATGCAGGCCCTGTACTTCCTATAAAATCAGATATATTTATCCCTCTCAGGTCTCTGAGGTGGTTGAAGAACAGATAGCTAGAGTCTCATAATTAAATTTTGAGTTGTTTAGGAGTCAAGAGAGTGTTATAGGTCTAAGAAGTTACTTTTAAAATTGTGTTGCAAGTTAGTATGAATGTTGAGTCAGATATAGAACTTTAAACTCATGGAGATGGTTAGATAGTAGAATGTTAAAGTCAGGTACCAAATACATATGGACTGGACATTGGGAATGTATGCTAAGCCATATAACCCTCGTAACTGTGGCCTAATTACCTCTGTTGTTTTGTATTGTATTTATTATTATAAGAGAAAGAGCCATTTGTTGGACTGAAAGGGGAAACTGTAGGGGGAAATAAGATATACCTTAAACTTAAAAGAAAAAAAAGGGAAGAGGATGGGGGGTTGAGGGTGGGAGGGTGGGACTGGAGGGGGGAATGGGGAGGGGACTGCGATTGAGATGTAATTTGAAGAAATAAAAAATAAAGGAAAAAAATATAGCAAGTCCAGGACAGCCAGCCAGGGCTCTGTTATACAGAGAAACCGTGCTTTGAAAAACAAACAAACAAAAAACAAAACAATATGTGGAATCTCTGTGTGCTCAGGTATGCACACAAATGCCTGGTGCTCACATGTCAAATAAATAAAACTTGGATTATTTGTTCATTTGATATCTTGGCTCACACATATGAATGAAGTGACTCACGCTATTACTAGAGGCTCAGAAGCACTCAGAAGTGCTCGTGTTACATAGCTATTAGCTACCAAACTCAGGTGTACTTCAGCAGGATAATTTTTTTTTCACTCATTTAATTTTTATGCTAAAACAAGTATTTAACTTCAATTGCAAGATTTTAATTCTGACCATTATAAGATTTACTTCCCTAATCTTCTATATACATTCCTTAGTTTGGGCCCAAAAGTTCTCAACTTCAAGTGTTTAAAACCAGGGCCCTGCCAGGGTGGGTAGCAATAGGAGGGTGTTTCCCATGGTGGAACTTAGAGGTGAGGTTTCCACAGGCTGTGAAGACTCTCAGGCAGACAGCCTAGAGCACCTTATGTTGATCCTGAATTGGGGACTTGTAGATGTACAAAAGGCCTCAAAAGTGAGATAAACCCATGGAACTGAAGACAGAGATGCCAATAAAACAGCTAAAAATGAGGCAAAGAACATGGGACATTATACTGTCAAAGGCAGAACGGAGGTGAACAGGGCTCTGTGACAGGGTTCTCTTCCTTTACTGGTCTGTAAGATGCAGAATGAGTCTGAAGACAACAAAGAGTTCTGAAATCTAAGAATTAGTTTTAGGATTTTTTTTTTAATTCCATCTCAAAGTCATTCAAATTCCATTTTCTTAATTAAATAAAACAGAAAGATTCGATAACATTGGACACTAATAAAAATCTGAACTGTCTAAAGTGGGAGATGATTCTAGCATCTGTATCAATGAGATAGAATCGATCCATGAAATGAACAATTATCAAATGGATGATTGATTCCTCATTGAATGCATGTTACAACCCTACACGCTCAGGATGTGAACACTAGGAACCACCATTTTCCAGACAAAGCTGGAACTACATTTGTCTTTTTTTAATGGTAGAAAAAAATATTAGAATTCTATAAGTCTCAGTAGAGTGTGTGGACAAGTTTCATGGATCATAACTTTGTATAAGTAGATAGCAGTGAGTCAGATACATTCAAAACTCATTGTATGATCACGATTCCCCTGAAACTGTCCCCAGAATGGAATGGTATACTGTGAAGTATAGTCTCATGTGTCAGGCCACCTGGTCAAGCTTCACTCCCCAATCCTACTCCCAAGATTAATCACTGACATCTCCAAAAATATAACATACTTGTACCTCATGATGGAAGGGCCAAGCCAAGATGAAAAACTCTAACTATGGCTGCCTTATTCAGTTCCACAAAGGCCCTGACAAGTGGGAAAGATGAGGCAAAAAAAAGTCAATAGAGATAAATGAAAATCTAACAACCATGAATTTGCCATGTCTTATCTAATTTAGTAATCTGGAGTCCTGGGAGAGACAGCTTTCACAATATTTTCTTACTTATTATAATAGCAAGAGCTTGCACCATGGCAAGAAGCCCCTCTGGTTGCAGACTCAGTGAACTGAGAGCCAAGAGTAAGATCAAGAATTGGTCATGGCTGTGGGAGGGAGTTCTGGGTGGACCAAGCTTCTGCCTCACTATTTCCAGGTGGGTATCACCATCGGCGCTGGAATTTGCTTTGTGGAGCTGACAAGTGAAGTCGGTGAAGAGGTATAGTACATACAGCCAGCACACAGCAGGGCCATATCTGTGAAGAGTGCTGAAAATACCCAGTGATACACAGTGGATTGAGGACTCATAGGATGAAACTGATTGGTTGGAACACTTTAAAAGTGGAATAAACATATATGCACACATCCACATGCACCTACATACATGCACATCCATACATACCACATATATATTACAAGTATTTTAAGTAAAAATAACACACAAGGAGGACTGGTCTTGAGGAATAACAACTATCATTAATCTCTGGCCTTCCAACAATGTTCATATATATGTGCACCACACACAAAAATATATACATGCAAACCTGCACACAAAGAAAGAGAAAATTCAAAGTGTTTGGAATTGAGTTAATTAAAAGCATACAGAAAACCAACCAAATAAACAATTTAAAAATATAACTAATTGTAGAAAAATCAAAAGTAAAGGTAACCAAAACATAGCATGTGATTCAGTAACCTAGACACTGAACAATGATTAACTGAAAGTGTCGTGCACTCTTTGGAAGACTGAACAACAGGAAAAACATGTGGTTTGAGGAAGTAGAATGCAGCATTTGTGAGAGGCAACAGATAAAATAAAATTAAATCATCACTCTTTGTAGTGGTAAAATTAGCCAAAAATCTATGTAAAAGTATAGGATAGGGACTGGAGAGATGCCACAGCAGCTAAGAGCACAGACTGCTCTTCAAGAGTGTCTGGTTCTGCACCCACATGGAAGCTCCAAACCATCTGTATCTCCAGTCCCAGGGAATATGGCACTCTCTTTGGCCCCCATGGGCACCAGGTACACATGTGGTATACAGACATACATGCAAACCAAACACCCAGAAACATACATTTTAATTATATATAAAATATTTATTATAATGGGATAAACATAACAAAATAATCAGATAAAAGAGCAATGTTGCACCTACTAACTGGAAGAGATTGGAAGAGGACATGATCAAAAGTCGTGTGAGTGGTATCAGTGAGGGCTCAGGACACATGTGCTGAGGTGAGGTCCCTAGTCCTTGTGTGGAACTCTCTGAAACTGCAAATTCCTATACACTGATTTGTTGCTGCTGCAGTTGCCAGTCACACAGGATTTCCCACAGGTGAAACCATCCATAAACCAGCTCAAAATTCACGCTGAGCTTTCTACTTCACCAATTGTATTAGTTTCATTGGCATTTTCAAAATAAGGGCTTATAACATAATTGGGCATGTTCTAGCTTCATTTCTTTCACTGTGATTTAAAAAAAAACCTGACTAAAAACATTGTTGGGGTAGAAATAACTTGTTTGGCTTAAAATTTCAGGTCTCGGTCCATCATAAGGGATATTAAGGCAAGAATTCAAAGAAGGAACTTAAGGAAGGACAGCTTGCTACTCCTCCCAGCATCCCATCTGACTAAGGAACTCACTTCACACCTAGAAGTCTGGCAGGAACGCAGCAGATGCTGCTTGCTGGCTGGGTTTCAGGCTTATGCTCAGCTAGCTTTCTTACACAGTTCAGAATGACCTGCCTCAGGAATGGTACCACCCACAGAGGGCTGTGCCCTTCTACAAGAATTACCAATCAAGATAGTGCTCCACAGAGATGCCCGCAGGACAAAATGATCTGGGCAATCCTTCAACCGAGATTCTTTTCTCAGATAATTCTAGGTTGTACAAGAGTTAAAAGCTAGCCAGGACAGCCTCTCTTCATAAAATTATGATTTATAAAATTTCATACCACTGGCATTTAATTTTATACATACAAGGAAGTTATAAAACAGGTTCCATTATTTCTGACTCTGCTTGCTCCAGCTCTAAGGTGAACCCAGGGAGTCCTAGGGACTTGGTGCTGTTGGCCATCTGACAGGCCGGTCAGGCTAGACTGCAACAGGAGTCTTGGTCCTCCCATTCCTCTGTGCCCTCCTCCATCTATTTCCCAGAGCCATCATAAAAATTTACTTTCTAATTTTAATTTTTCTTTAATCCTGCATGTACATGTACAATGACTGAAGGAGAAAAAGACTCCTTCCTTTACAAACAATATCAAAATCTGAAGTTTGTACCACTACTTTATAAATGCCCAGTTCTCATAGACTAGTAATGGAGAAGGGTGATAGGGGGGGAAAATGACAAATGTACTGTATTCATGTATGAAACTGTCAGTGAATAAAAAATACACACATAACATAGTCATGTTGGCAAAAAACTGTTTGCTCATCTAAAAACTATCATGTTCCTAGTTAGTCACATTTCATTTGCCTATCAAGTCCTATATTTACATATTAAAACTTTATCTTTATATGTTCCAATTTTATATACAAATGAATATACTTAAATTTTATCCTTTTCATCATAATTCTCCATATTATTGATGATTTTTAAGTTAACAACAGAAAAGATAATGAATGAGTGTGAATGTGTAACAATAGTTATATAAGAAGTCATGAATTTGAGGGAGGGTACAGTAGGATTTGGAGCAAGGAGAGAGAGGGATGGAGATCCATATATAAGTTAATCCAATACATTGTACATAAATATATATATATAAAGTTTTAAAATCAATTTTAAAGGGGATAAAAGAGGTTTAGGCAGAGGAAATACAGGCAAGAAGAGTCACTGCTGGCATGTTTTCAACATCTGTGTTAACCCATCTTCTTTCAGATGGGCATGAGCATCCCTTCTTCTGATGATCAGACCACAGAAGAACTGTGAAAGGAGAAGAGGAATGGTGCCGTGCTGGGAATGTACACAACAGAAGAAAGTTGCTATGTACAGGAGGAATACACTATGCCCTCTTCCCACCACATACCACATATAACCACAAACACCAAGCTGCAACCACATCCCTCACGAAAGACACCTGATCCTCCAGCAGTTGAACATTGGCACACTGTTCTGTTCCCAGAGCTGAGGGAAAGAACACGCTACTGGTCTGTGGGGACAGATCAAGATCGTATTGGTGTGTCACCAAATGAGAGTGGATGTCACAGAGGAGCTCAGGTCTGCCCTCCTCTAAGTTAGAAAAGTCAAGGCAGGTCTGAACTTCCCGGTCTTCCTTGGGAGAAAGGGTGACGTGTGGAGGGACTGCTAAGTACAAGCACATTCTGAGAGGATGAACAGAGCACTTCAGCCCCAAGCCAGAAACAAAACACTCAACGTGCAGCGGGCATTATTCTTCATAAAGGCACAAGGGTCTAGACACCAGTCCAAATTCACAGCGTGGCGCATGAGTGGCTTGATTCACTGGCCCTTTATTCACCCAAAGATGTCAACAGGAGCCCCAGTAACAACATTGTCCTCAGACCTACCCATCCAACCAATTCAAAGCACAGAAATAAACTTGTTGTCCAAACATTTTGTAACTGATTTTCATCAAAACACTTTCATGTCAAGTGAAAGTCTTTTGTTATTCATAATACACTTTGTGATCTTTTTAATTTTATAGGCATATAGGCGGTTTGCTCAGCATGTGTGTATTTGCAAGACATATGTGCAGTGCCTACAGAGGCCAGAAGAGGGCATCAGATCTCCTGGGACTGACGTATAGATGGTTGTCGGGCACCATATGGGTTCTGCAGACTGAACCGTGGTCCTCTGGAAAAGTGGTGAGTGCTCTTAACCACTGAGCCATCTCTCCAGCCCCACCCTTCCTGGTTCCATGGGGATGGATACTCATGCTGAGGAGAGGATGAAACTACATGAGAGACATCTATCGTTCTTCCTGGAAGAGGGCACTGTAATGGGGAAAGCAGTGGGAGCCAGTGAGTGGGACAGGAAGACCCTGAGGATGGAGGAGAGCTGATGGATGGTTTAAATGGAAGATAAGAAACTGTAAAGATGGGAAAGGGCTGTCAGGAAATTCTGCCAAGTTTTCCTTTCCAGTGCCCAGCAGTTCACTCTTCTCCTATATCCCATCCCACCTTTGATGAGTTCACCTAACTCATTCCTTCACACCCAGTGGAGTTGTACTGTTCACACAGAACCATGTCCTGTTTGGGTTGGTTCACTCTGGGCCTCGGTCTCCTGCACAAGCTGCAGAGTATGCTGAGGCATTTCTGACCTTGAGATTTTTCTCTTAGCTGGCCCTGTAGGCAAGCAAGCTGAGACAACCACTGCATGAGTGTCCACAACCACCCATCACCAGGGCAGCTGAATGGCTGGCTTTCTGCTTCAATAAAAGGTGCTTCAGCATTCGCCTAGGGTTCCTATACCATAGCATAACCAACTACATAAGCCAGTTGGGCCTAGCCTGTCACCAGATGACCAGAGATCCTGCACACCTGTGCTGAAATATCTGCTGTCCACTGTGCTGAGAAGCTCCCTGTGTCACTCTAACAACCGAGTCCAACTGCCAACTCTTGTGCCAAGGAACCAGAAGCAAGATTGCAGCTTGCCCATTCAGTTGTTATCGTTGTGATTTGGTCACTCCTTGCTGTTTTTTGGGGTAGGCAGTGATACAGTTTTTCTCCCAAGGGCAGTGATATGGTAAATATTTTGTCAGACCAGAAATCTAGTTCCAAGGTTCCCACTCAGCCACTTAAGATTAAAATCCCCATAGGATATTGTGAAGGGTGGTGTTTCCTTAATTTCCTTCTCAGCCCTTTATTTTTTGTATAAAGAAGGGCTTCTGGTTTTTTTTAAATTAATTTTGTATCGAACCACCTTGCTGAAGGTGTTTATCAGCTATAAGAGTTCTCTGGTGAAATTTTTGGGGTTGCTCATGTATACTATCAAATCATCTCCAAATAGGATAACTTGACTTCTTCCTTTTCGATTTATATCCCCTTGATCTCCTTTAGTTGTCTTATTGCTCTAGCAAGAACTTCAAGTACTATGTTGAAGAGATATGGTGAAAGTGGACATCCTTGTTGTTTCCCTGAGTTTAGAGGAAATGTTTGAAGTTTCTCTCCATTTAATTTGATGTTGGCTAATGGCTTGCTGTATATCGCCTTTATTATTTCTAGGTATGGGCCTTGTATGCCCGTTCTCTACAGGACTTTTAGCATGAAGGGGTGTTGTATTTTGTCAAATGCTTTTTCAGCATCTATGAGATGATCATGTGGTTTTTTTTCTTTCAACTTGTTTATATGGTGAATTATGTTGATGGATTTTCATATGTTGAACCATCCCTGCATTCCTGGGATGAAGCCTACTTGATCATGGTGTATGATACTTCTGATGTGTTCTTGGATTCAATTTGCCACTATTTTATTAAGTATTTTTGGATCTATGTTCATGAGGGAGATTGGTCTGAAGTTCTCTTTCTTTGTTGGGTCTTTGTGTGGTTTAGGAATCAGGGTGACTGTGGTCTCATATGAATGAGTTTGGCAGTGTTCCTTCTGACTCTATTTTGTGGAAAAGTTTGAAGAGTATTGGTATTAGCTCTTCTTTGAAGGGCTGGTAGAATTCTGTGCTGAAACCATCTGACCCTGGGCTTTTTTTTGGTTAGGAGATTTTTAATGACTGTTTCTATTTCCTTAGGAGTTATAGGGCTGTTTAATCTGTTAACCTGATCTTCATTTAACTTTGGAAAGTGGAATCTATCAAGAAAATTACCTGGGGGTAACTCTAACCAAGCAAGTGAAAGACCTGTATAACAAGAACTTCAAGTCCTTGAAGAAAGAAATTGAGGAGGACATCAGAAGATGGAAATATCTCCCATGCTCATGGATAGATAGCATCAACAAAATAAAAATGGCCATCCTGCCAAAAGCAATATACAAATTCAATGCAATTCCTATCAAAATACCACCACAATTCTTTATAGACCTGGAAAAAGCAATTCTCAACTTCATATGGAATAACAAAAAAAAAATAGCTAAATCAATCCTGTACAATAAAAAAAAAAAAACATCTGGAGGTATCACCATCCCAGATTTCAAGCTGTACTACAGAGAAATAGTAATAAAAACAGCATGGTACTGGTACAGAAACAGAACAGTGGATCTACGGAATTGAATTGAAGACCCAGAAATGAACCTACACATCTATGGTCAATTAATTTTTGACAAAGAAGCCAAAACTGTACAATGAAAAAAGAACAGCATCTTCAACAAATGGTCCTGGTCCAACTGGATGTCCACATGTAAAAGAATGAAATTAGACACATACTTATCACCTTGTGTAAAACTTAAGTCCAAGTGGATCAAAGACCTTAACATAAGGCCTGACACACTAAATCTACTAGAAGAGAAAGTGGGGAAAACCTTCAAACTCATCAGCACAGGTGACAACTTCCGGAACAGAACACCAACAGCTCAGACTCTAAGACCAACAATCAATAAATGGGACCTCATGAAACTGAAATGCTTCTGTAAGGCAAAAGAAACTGTCATTTGAACAAAACAGCAGCCTACAGACTGGAAAAAAATCTTCACCAACCCCACATCTGACAGAGGGCTAATATCCAAAATTTACAAAGAGCTCAAGACATTAAATGCCAAGAAACCAAATAATCCAATCAAAAAATGGGGAACAGAGCTAAACAGAGAATTCACAAAGGAGGAATCCCTAATGGCTGAGAGAAACTTGAGGAAATGCTTAGCATCCTTAATCATCAGAGAAATGCAACTCAAGATGACTCTGAGATTCCATCTCACACCTGTCAGAATGGCTAAGATCAAAAACTCAAATGGCAGTACATGCTGGCAAAGTTGTGGAGAAAGGGGAACACTCCTCCATTGCTGGTGGGAGTGTAGGCTTGTACAACCATTATGAAAATCAGTCTGGTGATATCTTAGAAAACTTCAATAGCTCTACCTCAAGACTCAGCCATACTACTTCTGGGTAAACATCCAAATGATTCCTCACCAAATCACAAGGAAGTTTCCTCATGTATGTTCATAGCAGCCTTATTTGTAATAGCTAGAAACTGGAAACAACCCAGATCCCAGATATCCCTCAACCAAGGAATAGATTAAAAAAAAAAAACTGTGGCACATCTACACAATGGAATACTACTCAGCCATCAGAAACAACAAAATCATGCAATTTGCAGCCAAATGAATGGAACTAGAGAAGCTCATCCTGAGTGAGCTAACTTAGTCTCAGAAGGATGCACATGGCATCTATTCACTTATAATCAGATTTTAGCCATATAGTACAGGATAACTATACTATAACCAATGCACCAAAGGGAACATGAACATAGACTTTGTTTCCTGTCAATGAGACACTTTGCCCTAGTGGTGCTGCCTTGTAGGCCCCCAGTGTATGAGGAGGCTCTTGGCCTTCATATGACTGCTGAACTGGGGCAGGAGACTGTTATATACAGACACTACATTCCAGAGGAGTGGGATGGAAGGGATAGGGGGTAGAGGGGGGGAAAGGGGGACTGGAAAGGGTAGAAAGAGGACACTGTGATGGAGATGTAACCTGAAGTAATAAATAAATATTAAAAAATAATAAATCCCCATAGGAAGTGAGCACATGAATGAACTTGAATTTGACTGTGTTCCAGTGAAACCACACTTACAGACCCTGATGTTTGAGTTTCGTGTAATTGTAATATGTCAGAAATCATTCTTTTCAATTATTTTAAAATGCAAGAACCATTGTTAGCTTGAGGTACAAATAAAAACAGCAAGTAGGCAAGATTTCATTAGTGGGTCCTTACTATGACTCTATGAGTTTAAGGTTCTTACCTTGAAAACTAGGACACTAAGAAGGGTATTGTGAAGGAGAATGGCTTTTTATAATACATAAGACAATAAGTCTACAGGTCAGGTCAGCAGTTTGAGGAAGCTCCCTGGGAGTAATAATAAATATTCTTGCCTTAATGATAGGCAAAGAAACAAGAGGGGACCACTACTCTGCTCATCATCCCATGACCTAAGTCTGGAAAGAAACAGGAGGTTCAAATACAAATGATTCCCTAATTGATGCCTGATATCCTACAGCATGGAAATCAGGAAGGCACCCCAACCATGGGCAGGAAGGAAGCATAGCTTCACAGTCTGAACCAGTATATAAGGGTAGTGTACCCCTAAGCAGAGTCCTGGGAGACTGACATACAATGGGGCCATGTGGAAATATCCAAGGCTATTGAGACAGCCATAGAGGCTATTAATGACTTGATTGGTGCAGCTGTACAAAGAGGGTCAAGAAAGGGTGTGCTCATTGTGTGTGTGTGTGTGTGCGTGCGTGCGTGCGTGCGTGCGTGCGTGCGTGCGTGCGTGCGTGTGTGTGTGTGTGTGTGTGTGTGTAGAGGAGTACAGGTGCCTAGGGAAGCCAGAGGCTTTAGATTCTCCTGCAGCTAGAGCTGTAGGACATTGTGAGCCTCATGACTTGGGTTCTTGGGATTCAACCCCCATCATCTTCGAGAGCAGTGCATGCTCTTAACAGTTGAGACATCTCTCCAGCCCAAAAACCACATTCTTAAATAGCAAAGCACATCAGCTAGCTGTCTCTTCTGGACCCCACACTCCAAAATAACACATATATTATCCAGTGAGGACAGAATGATACCCTGAAACAATTCTCACACTTCAGATTTCAGTTCCAATGACAATATGGGGGCTTAGGCAGAAGCCTTACCCTTGTAAAATAAAATCTCATGGAGTACACTAGAAAAAATGAACAGCTCAGAAAACAGAGATCAAAATAGTCTTGTCACCTAACCTCACTACCCCTGCAAACATCACTCACCCCACTACTCATACTGAAGACTCCAAGAAGAGTCTTATGACACAAGGACAAAAGATGCCAAAATAGGGGGAAAGAAAAGACCAAACCCCTCAAGGTCTCACTAAAGTAAGAGGGAAAATCCAAATGTCAGAAGACAGGCCATTCTTTCCTAAGTAAATCCAGCCACTATGATATGACTATTACCATAGAAGGTCCCCTAGGAAGATACCAACAAGCTGCAGAACTAGAGCCCATCTGTCAAGCAAAGCCCCACCCCAATCATACCCCCACTGCGGGCAGCAGGCCATAGCCCTGTGACCAGAAGCGCCTTCCAAATGTCTCTCTACCCCAGGAACTAAGAAGTTAGAGCACCATCCATGAAAAAGGCTTCTGTTACCTCTGTTACTGGCTCCCTGACAGTATTCCTGGGCACTGCTTTGAGAGGACAGAATGAGACTGACTGATGGACTTCATGTCCACAAGGTAACCCTGCTCTCACATATCTGGATTTTTAGCATGTGGGTATTCCCTGTGCTTTCCCTGGGACAGTCAGTACATCTAGAGTTTGGTTTTCTGGACAGCAAACGCACACTGGAATACCAAATCAGAGTCCAGTTCCTCACTCTCCAACATAGGCAACACAATTTCAGAGCAGATTACAGCCTCATTCATGCCTTGCAGCTGGCAGGAATATTGGCCAATACTCTCAGGACAATGGCTGTGTGCAACAACTTGGAGGCTGGCAAGGGCTGGAGGATTTCAGAGGGCTACTACCAGATGAACTAGCTGTCAGTCCTGCACCCTCCGCTCTGCTGCACCTGGCATTGCAGGTACACAGGCCTCTTGCATCATCTTCAACATTAGTGAGGTTTTGTTCTTGATGGGGTGTGCATGAGTTTGTGTGTGTGTGTGTGTGTGTGTGTGTGTGTGTGTGTGTGTGTGTGT
>CAJQZJ010033837.1:816327-846078 GCA_907164525.1 Lophiomys imhausi
TGTGTGTGTGTGTGTGTGTGTGTGTGTGTGTGTGTGTGTGTGTGTGTTTGGGGGCATCTGTCATTTATTTTTTATTTACCTCTTTACTTGTTCTGAATTGTAGTGTCACATAAAAACCATGCCACCCAGTTCTCCCTGTCCCTCAGCTGTTGGTAGAGTATAATCTACTTACTATTTCCTATGAATCTACCTGTGCATGGGATGGCTAATGACATGTGTCAGTTTGACTCAGTCACAATACCCTGATTCTGCACAAACATTCTTCTGTATATTTCTGTGAAGATATCATTCTAAATTACTTGTGTTTATTCCCTGACAGTTCCTTGCATGTCTATAATACATTTTGAAAATATTCAGTCATTAATCTCTCATACCCCCTTCTACTCCCTCTATCCTCTCCCATTTCTGTGTCTTTTTTTTTTTTTTTTTTTTTGATGACCCACAGGGTTTCGCTATGGTGGCTTGCATGAGCATGAGTGTGCAGTTACTTGCTGAAGCAAGGGCAACTTTCCACTGACTATACCACTGAAGGTGAGTGACAGCCACTCCTCCAGTAGCCACTAGCTGCCAATCGCTCCTCAGCTAGACATGGGGCCTCCTGAGCCCTCTCCCCTATGCATAATTTGCCACTAACAGGCTCAATGACCTTGCCTTATCTATAAGGAAGTTTCACAGTCCTCCCTTATGTTTTTATTTTAAATTTTATTTATTTTTTTATTTCTTCAAGTAACATCTCAATCACAATCCTCTCCCTACTCACTCCTCCTATTGTACCCTCCCATTCTCTTCCTCTCACATCCCCCATCCACTTCCTTTTTTTTTTTAAGTTTAAGGTATATCTTTTCCCCCTAACATCTCTCCCTTTCAGTCCAACAAATGGCTCTTTCTCTTATAACAACAAATAAAATACAAAACAACAAGAATAATTAGGCCACAATTATGAGAATTATAAGGCTTAGCATACATTCCCAATGTCCAGTCCATACATAATTGGCAACTGACTTTAACATTCTACTATGCATCCATCTCCATGAGTTTAAAGTTCTATATCTAACTCAGCTTTCATCCTAACTTGCACCACCAACTTAAAAACATTTTCTTAGATCCAGAACACCCTCATAATTCCTAAACAACTCAAAATTTAACTATGAGACTATAACTATCTATTCTTCAACCACATCAGAGACCTGAGAAGGATAAATATATCTGATTATACAGGGCCAACAGCTTCCAAAACTAAGAAATAACATACAACTGGCTGCCTGGACAGTTCCCAATTTCTCTCCATACATTGGAGCATCTATCTTCAGCCTTTTGTCCTCATTTCTCTGACAGACATCAATTGTAAAGCAGGGATTATGAAGGACTTGCCTACCCTGTCTTGGCAGAGCTAGGCTGTCGACTTACCTACTTCCAAGTTTTGTCCTTTTCAGGCGGCAATCTGTCTACAGTTGAAACAAGGGATTTTTCTTGCCCAGTGACAAGCTTGCCACTAATGCAACCATCTCCAATTGGAGATTCTTTGATGCTCATCATCTATTTGGAGTAGAATAGGGGGTGCTGTTAGGAACTGACATGTCTCAATATCAAAAAAAAAATCTTAACTTTAAAAAAATTTTGAATGCTATATTCTATGGGTCTCTGTGGATAAGAAAATGTTGCTTGTCTCTTAGCAACTTGATTTCTGGTTAACTTAGAAAATAACTATGGGGCTGGAGAGGTGGCTCAGAGGTTAAGAGCACTGGCTGTTCTTCCCAAGGTCCTGAGTTCAATTCCCAGCAACCACATGGTGGCTCACAGCCATCTACATTGAGATCTGCCCGGGCATATATGTAGAGCAAATACTGTATACATAATAAATAAACAAAAAATTAAAAAAAAAGAAAATAACTATGATAGACTACCTTAGTTAGTACCTTAACTAGATGATATGCTTGAATGACTATTAGTTTGAATTTCTTAATTATCCTAAACAATTTAAGACAGTTGCTAACAAAAGGCCAAAACTTTACATTTCATTTTTAAGCATTACTGAGGTATAATAACTTTAAAAAGTTAACCTTAATTTTGCATCAATATACAAAGATCAGTACCAAGGTAGCCAAATATAATCTAAATTTTGTATCAATATACACCAGTCTTCTTTTCTTACGTTTGCCTATCTTGACATTTCCACACCAGAAGATCAAGCTCTAGCACATATCAGAACACACATTCTAGAGACATTGTCCAGGAATGTACTTTTAAATGTTGCCTGGGGCAATGAGACAGCACAAGCTCTAGACTGCATTGGGCAACAGTTCCTAAGAGGTAATAAATGTGTTCAGATTGTATCGTGACTACACAAAGAGATGCTTGCATTGTCACCAAAATGTCCTCTCATAGGACAGGTTGTATGTACTGTAAGACAGAAGCTGAAGGGTTGTCTGACAGATGCCTGCTGGTGCCCTGGGTGCCCTACTCACCTGGCTCTATTGAGAATCCAGTGAGAATACCTGAAACCAAGTTGTTCATTGACTTTGTGCCACCACTCAGATTCTGTGTCTGATGTCAATCAAGGGTGGTAGGATGCAAATGTGTTAAATTTGTCCTGACTCAGCAGAGTAAATTCTAACGGGAGACAGTGGGGCATGGCAATGTCAAAACTTGAGTTCAAGTAAGAACTTATAGGGACCAGTAAGTAAGTTTTGGAAGAAGAGCACCCAAGCACATCCTCGGGGAGCATGTGATCCAAAGGTCGTACTGGTCTTCTTTGTGATAGGCTGAGGAAGCATTGCTTGGTGCATATTTTACAAACGGTGCTTAGCCCTGAGTTTTTCAAGTAAGGCACACCTACTACATGAACAGCACCTTCTGGCCCATCACATTATTCCATGGTCTTCAGAGAAGGGAGCACGCCAATGCTGATGCTCTTGATCTTGCTATGCTATGTGCATATATCCCTGTCACCATGGTAATGGAGTCTTGCTCCCTGACTTCCCATTGGAGCTGCCTTTAGCTGACTTGCTAGCTTGCTCAGTCATCGTGTTTGGAACCTCTCCAGACTCTGGAACGTTGGGTTTCTTCCCTGACTTTTGGCAAACAAAGGGAGAAAGGATTACCCCAATTCATAAGATCTGGGTTTAAATCCATTGTGCCTTACATGCGCTCACAATGAGATCTCAAGATAGTGATGGAAGTGTCTGAGTGACCTTCACCTCTGTGACATTGAGAACTTCAAGGAACATGAACAAAGAGACATGGAGAAAGAGGCTGAGGTGGAAGCAGATAGGAAAGTGGAGCCAGGTCCAGAGAAGTGGTTCTGTAGTTCCCTGTTCTTGTCTGTCTTTATTTATCTTTTTGTTGTTTGTGTCTGTGTGTGTATGTATGTGTGTATATTATATGCGCATGTGTGTAACAGAGAGAGAGGGGCAGAGAGTGAGAATGTGAACATTTGAGGGGGTTGTACTACCCCTATGGACAATTTCAAGTGTCAGTCCACACTTTAAGTCCATCTTGTTTGAGAGAGGATCCCTTCTCTATTGCTTCACACACCACGTTAGTGACCCACTCTATCTCACTGTAATAGGACTGGGCTAAAATGTGTGTACTACCATATCCAGTTTTACATGAGATCTAGGGGTTCAACCTCAGGTCCTGCACAGCAAACGCTTCACCCACTGAGCCATCGTCTCCCCGGCACATCCTCATCTGTTCTGCAATCTACCTCTGGAACAAGAAGCAGAGGAACTGAGGTGTCTGCTGCAGGATGCCCCATCACTAAGAAACACACATCTCGTTTGCATAGTTCTGCACTTGTGATGGGAACATAAGTTTGTGGGGAGAGGAGTGAACAGGTTTCTCTGCACCAACAGCTAAAACAGATGGCTGTGGAGCCAATTTGTTTAGAATAAATTACTGATCCAATAAGTAGAATAAATTACACATGATTTTTTTGTGTGTGCATGAATCTTCCAGCTAAATCAGCTAGTCTTCAGTAACATTACTTGGGTAATGACTCTTATTACAGAATATAACTTGTTGGGTACCATCAGGTAAATGAATTAGTGAATGCAGCTGAGCAGTGATCTTGGTGTATAGAGGGCGATGTGGGGGACTCCTTGTGCTATAAAACTGCCATGCTTTACAAGTGAAAAACTTAGTCTACTATCCTCATTTATCACACACATTCCCAGGAATGGTCTAATTGTATTTATACTAAAAAGGAAAAGAACAGACCAACTAAATTTGTCTAATTATAATGTAGAGCTCACCCACACAACACATACAGGGTCCCATCAAACATTCTCTCTGTGGGAGACTCTTACGTCCTCCCTCTACAATCTTCCTCCAAGTTTCATTTGTCAGACTGCATGCATTGTTTTCTTCCATTGGATATTTTTCCATCTGCACTTAGCCATCAATGAGATAATCCACTCTCATGCCTTTAAGAGTCATCTATTCATGTACTCAATCCAAATCTGCATCTCAACTGAAACACCTCACTCAGGTTCCAGATCGCTGTACCTGGCTGCTTCCTGGGGGTTTCTGATTGTCTACTAGAGACCTCATCTCAAAAAAAAAATTCTTCTAGTGAAGTTCTAGTCATCCTCAACATTAAAGCTGCTGACAGCTGCAGTTTCAGTTCTTGGATTAACTCAACTTTCCCATCCTTGCTAGCAGCAAAGCTTACAGGCTATTTGTCAAACATTCAGAGCCTCTCTTCTCCCCAACCCCATCACTCCTCGTCCACTCACTATCATCTCTTGCCTAGATTACTGTCCTAACTCCCTCTCTTTATAGCAGGATTCTCTGTTCCTTCCCTTAAATGCAAAGCGTTCTCAGCACTGCCATCATGTAAACACCTTATCGATCCATGGTTCTTCTGCTCATAGTAAACATCATCAAAATCTGGAGTGATCTTCTCGATAAGCCTGAAAATACTCTTTATCTCCAAATCTTTACAGCCCTGGACCCCCTAGTACTATCACCATCTTACACACTGTATTCTAAGCTTTAACCACTCCCTTCTACCCTTACCCACTGTTCCCCAAGCTTACCCCAAACTCCTGCTTAGCTCTTTCCTCAGGTCACTCTATGCAATTCACTTTGGATTAAGAACATTGTTTATTATCTGTCTTCCCTGCAGAAAGCCACTTCCAGGAATCTTTGACTGTTTTATCCATTGGTGTGGAATGGAATAACTGGCAGATAGTAGGGACCCAGATCTTGCTTGAGGAACTAATGCAGGAAGGTGGAGAAGTATACACACATAACAGGAACCTCAGCAATGTTTGCACTAGACACTAGAAGATGGAGCTGAGAGCTGCAGAAGTAGAGCACTTAAAAGGACAAAACTACAGTTGGAACTAAGAAAAATAAGAAAGGGTAGGCATAGAGCAAGCCGAGGTAAACAGCATGGTGTTAATTTGGGCACTTCTAGGAAGCCCTCAGGCTTAGCCTAAAGGAGAAGCCCTTGTCTCTTTTCTTTTCATATACCCGTCTATGTTGCCCTTGTCTACTGGAACATGTTTAATAATTGAAATTTTACATTGACTAGAATCAAAGCTAAGGAACATCAGGTGACCTCCAATTTTGTCTTATGCCAAGCATACAGAGATGTTGCTTATGATTGTATCAAGCCACTGTGGCCATGATATATTTTTTAAAAGTGTTTCCTGGAATCAGAGAATATGTAGCAATGGTGCCTCTCTTTATTTGGGAAATTAACGCTAAATGTCTGTGTTAACTCCAGTGGTTTTCTAAGGAAGGGAACAGAACTACATTCTCTGTTTGTGGTGAATGACTCATCTTGGAAGAATAAAATCTCAGCATGAGCATATTAGGGGAAATAATCAAAGGCACCATTCTGAATTTCAATTGCTATAACTATGTGTGACTCAGCACCCCAGCCAAGAAAATTGCTTGTGCAAAAGTGTTTTCATCAATAAGAGAGGAGCACATCCTATTCAAGAAAAGAATAATCTGGAATCTCTAGATCAAAATTTCATTGCAAAGATTCAAAATAACACTTTGGGTATGTGTTGTTGTTGCTACTGTTGTTTTGCAAGGAAAAAAATAACTCAAAAGTTGAGTTGAAGGTATGGGTCTTTGAGTAATGTCTTTGGTTCACAAGCATAAGGACTTGAGTTTGGATGCACAGCACCCACATGAAAGACGGGTGTCACAGAATGTGTCTGTAACTGCACTGCCGAAGGCAGATACATGAAAGAACCCACTTCAAGTTATACTACAACCTGGGGCTCCCTGGCTGGGCAGTCCAGCCAGAGAAGACTGCTCCAGGTTCAGTGGAAGATCCTTTCTCAAAAAAATTAAGTCAACATGATAGAGGAAGACACCCCCAGGCGACCATAGATCTGTGCACATGCACGCACAGGAAATTGCACACATACAACAAGAATAGCAGAAGAGCTCTTTGATTATTCATCAAAGATGTCACACTGAACAATTAATTGACTTCTTGACCAGTCACATAGCTCTAAAGTAGCAGACACAGGATCACACATTGTCTGGCTCTCCTCTTCTTCCTGTTATAGTCTTGGCTACTTTTTTAAAAGAAGACTTGAATTCATATCTATCTTTATATTATATGCGTATTGAGGTGTGTGATATGATTTAAAAGATTTTCGAGGGGTGACATAAAATGTTACCTGCATTGATCAAAAACTATTATATTCTGCTAAAATTTATCTTGGGCGAAATGGAAGAAGAGCACAATAGTCCTTTAGAGAATGTCTTTATTCCAGTTTTATAGGCTTTGTTGAATGGATTCTGCATTTGATCATTCCATAATGGCCTCTCCTGAGAACCAAGCATCTTGAACGTCAAATTTAAGGACCTTTTCAAACATAACTCATTCTTGTCCTGTACTGCGGGCTGGTGTTTCTGAAAATATATTCTAAGAACCAAGGCTCTTCCTTCTAGAGTAAGATTTTGAATTAAAATAAGCATGGGGAATGCTATATATGCAACATCCTTCCTACTGAAAATGGATAACCTACCACAGTATATGAGAGTTCTAGTTAGTGCTCTAATATGTTTTGAAGATTGGGGAAAGCATCTAATAGGTTTTTGAAATGTTTCCAAATTTATTAGATCAGTTAATAATCTTATCGAGCACACTGGGGAAAATTGCTCTCAAGACAGTGTTTGTGATCTTTCTTTCTAGAAATACAAATATGCTAAGTGGGAGAAGGAGAAGCACTGTATTTATAATGCAGTGGGGAAACGATGGCAAGGCTGGATGGGTTTCAGCAGAGGGAAAAACAGAGGTGAGCATGTGGCCCCTGCCTCTGGACAGAACTTGGCCATGCTGATCATCAACCTGTGAAACACATCCTTGACTCTCTCTGGATAGTTGGTCTAGCAGGGCTGGGCAGAATTTGAAAGTTCACGTTCTCTTCTGTGTGTCTGCATCTCAGTACATGCATATGAGTGCAGGTGACCCCAAAGGTCAGATGAATCAGATCCCTCTGAAGCTGGAGTTACAGACCGTTACGAGTCACCTGACATAGGTGCTAGAAATTGAACTTTCATCCTCTACAGGAGCAACACATATTCTTAACCACCGAACCACCTCTCAAGCCCTGAGAATCTACGTTCTTACCAAGCTCTAGATGATGTGATGGTGAAATCTAGATGATGATCAGAGTGATGACACTGTGGTGATGATGGTGCTGGCAGTCATGGTGCCGGTGGTAGGAGTGGTGTTAGTGTTCACAGAGATGACCTTCATCCCACACTTGGATATTTGAACTCTGCATTAGGACCTTTCTTTCTGCATGTAATTCAGCCCTGATGCCCTCACAAAAGACAGTGTTATTTTGCTTTATAGAGGATAAAAATCATGAGAAGTGATACTATCTCCCATCCTATGTCAAAAGCCAACATTGGCACAAATGAAATAGGCCCATGTAGTACTTTATAAAAACTGCTAAAATTTAAATGGCATGCATGTTGTGTGTGATATGCTAACACTTCAACAATGCTCTCTGGAGTACTCTCACAGGTAAAGCAGCCCTAATTCTAATTCTAATGAAGGTCCCATGAGGGAAACACTAATATTCTCTCTTTCGCAAGAGAAAACAAAACTCAGAAAGGATCACACATATAAATATAAACCGCACGCACGTATGCATGCACAGGCACAGGCAAACACACACTGAAATACTCAAGGATCATCATGTAGGTGAAGGGAGACAAAACAGTGTCTTCTGGACCTCATGAGTCACAGCACTGTGGTTCCTGTACATGACGAAGCCACTCAGCATCCCAGCATGAGGAGGGAAGGATTCACAAGCCCCCACCTCTAGCAGAGGAACTACCAGCAGAAAACAGCTTGTGAGAGAAGGAAGTCAATTTTCTTAGGAGTGTCATACTCCAGCAGATGGCCCACACCTATGTATATACAAGCAGCACAGAAAAAGAGAGAGGGGGAAAACATGAAGCTCGGAGAGTCTGTGGTGGGTAGATCCATGAAGAGTTATTTTAAAAAAGTTGGGGGGGATAGGATAAAAATACATGATGGGTTTTCTGAGAAATAAAATATTCCTATAGTCTCAAATATATTTTATGAACTCACTCACTAATATGAAAACTGCTTATTAATTACTTATAGAGGAAAATATGAGGCACCATCTTAGCCATGGTGATAGTGATTATCCCCAAACAAGACCAAGTGACACTGCAAACCCTCTGATGTAATGCTCTGAGAAAAACAGCCTTCGGGGTATTCCTGCCCAGTAAACCGAAATCCAATATGAGGAAACATCACCCAACCCTAAACTGAGGGACATTCTACAAGAAGCTGCAATCATGAAACAAGTAGCAGTCTAGAGGCCTTGGAATACAGCTGTCAGTAAAGTATTTGTTATCCAAACATGAGGCCTGAGATTGATTCTCCAGAATGATCATTAAAAACTATACTCTACAGACAGAATCCCAACATGGAGAAGGGGAGTGGGCACAAAAATCCCACAAAGCTATTCGTAGTTGATACTTGCTGCAAGTGGGAAAATCAACTTTCTTCAGTGGAGTGATGCAGGGTATATCAACCACTCTCCAGGGCAGGCCCCATGCTTGGAACAGCTGACCAACATAAATCAGAGTCCATGTTTGCTTGGCGAGTAGGTGTTGTGTGTTTTCTTTTTTAAGATAGAAAGGACATTAAACTGGATGGGTAGGGAGGTGTGTATGTGTGAGGAGTTGAGGGAGAGATATTGTATAAATTCCCAATGGATGGAAAGATGATAGATAGATAGATAGATAGATAGATAGATAGATAGATAGATACTCTGGCTCAATGGCACACATTAGTAATCCCAGTGAAGGAAAGCAGAAACAGGCACGCACATGTGTGTGCAGGCGCAAGCATGCAGGTGCCCATGAGTGTGGAGGCCTCAAATCAAACTTAACTTTTCTTCCGTAGGAGCCATTCACCTTGCTTTATGAGCTAATGTCTCTTACTGGAACCTAGGACTCTATGGTTAAGCTAGATAGCACACACACACACACATACACACACATAGGAAGCTGCATGCAATGCACACACACACACACACACACACACTCACATCAAGGTCTAGGACAACAAGGTCAGCATGAAAAAGTGCTTCAGACAGAAGGACAAAGCAGCTTGCAGGTGGCTGCAGCACACAGATTGTAGTCTGGATCACAGATGGCGAGACATAAGGGTTGGTTCAGGGTTGGTGGGAGCAGTTACGCGGGAAGGAAATTAGAAGACAATGGATAAAATTTAAATTGGAATTTTAGATTAGATGACAGTGACACCTCTGTACCAATTTCCTAGTTTTGTTGGCTTCGCTTGGGTATTGTAGAATGTCATTAGGAATGGTCTGGTTCTTTTCAGGGCAGTAGACACCACACTGCCACTCTCCTAGGGGTGAGGAGTAGGGAGTTCTCACACTCTTCTTGCGACTGATATGTTCGTGTGAAAGAAACTATTTCAAAATTCAAAAGCTAACTAATTATTCTTCAGGTTCACAAAAACAGTGTTTGTTGAGAGCACAAGCCTAGGGAAGTAAGAACTGAAGGTTTATTGTGATTTAATAAATTAATAATTTTAAAAGTCAAAAGTGTATGTTTCGCCTAAGGCAAATGCATGCTGTTGTGTGACTGATCTCCACAGGAGTTCCTCTGACCAAACCTGAACAATGCAAAGCTGTGCAGGAACTCCTATGGAATACCACCACCCACACTCTTGCTCCTCAGACCATGTTAATCAATAACAGGACCTTAACTCTTTGTGCTGACTCATTTAGAAAAACACAGATGTAGAAAGCGTTGTTTTCCTCTACTTCACTCTACTCTCACTTCCTGTCCTTGCACCAAATGCACATGGAATCTGACAGCTGTGACTGCAGGTTGAACACCCCACAGGAGGTGACACCCAAGTGTTCCAGGCTCCCTCTCTTCTCTCCAGATCTGCCACATCTGGCTTGACAGGTGTCCATTTGTTGGATATTTTAGTTCCTTAACAAGGACATGGAAGCTTGCATTCTGCATGATAGGCAAGTAGAAATGAGTGTCTCCACACTGTACCAGGAAAGCTACAGTTAATTTTATTTTCTGAAACATTGAAATATTTTAGAAAATCTTACCGCGGGTACTAATTCATTTTCCCCACACCGGAAAAAAAAAAACTCATAATAAAGCCCCATTGGAGGCATGCATATTTGCTCTAATGACATAAAATTGGCACTATTCCCATTGAGATATTAAATGTATTATGCTAAAAAGCATATACCTCCTTCCTGAAGCTGTTACAGATTAGCTAAGGATGCCATCCAATGAATGGTGACCTTCTCAAAGAGATTCCCTCCTGTGATGCTGGACATTATCCAGAGGTCCAAAGAAACAGAACCAAAACGGGGTTTGTGTAGAGTCAGACTTCTCGGTGGCCCTGATTCAGAGTACCTCAGGGTTCCATATCAAGTGGCTTTGCACAGGCTCAAGAGAGTTTGTGGAGGACAGGAGCCTTCCTGGAAGTGACTGAGTGGGTTTGAGACTGCCAGTACCATAACATTTTATCATGTCACTGTCACTAATGATGTGTCTTTTGGACAGTTATCCAGGTGTGGGTCCAGTCACTTCACTAATCTCACCCAGGCTCCTACTCCTGGCTGGTCCTGGGGCTTCTCCTCCTGATGGGT
The DNA here is from genome assembly GCA_907164525.1 of Lophiomys imhausi. Taxonomy (NCBI): domain Eukaryota; kingdom Metazoa; phylum Chordata; class Mammalia; order Rodentia; family Muridae; genus Lophiomys; species Lophiomys imhausi. The sequence continues at coordinate 827,499 of CAJQZJ010033837.1, forward strand.
TCTGTAGTCCCTCTCCCTTTTCAGTTCAGAGACCCCTTGTTCATGTCTCGATCACAGCCCACAATGTCACCTTGCTCCAAAATCCAGAGCCTGGGTACAGAAAGCATACATTCTCCTGTCCCTTTACCTCGCTGCTCTGTTCAGATCTTGTCAACAACCATGCATTAGACCCAAAATAAAACCCAGGGATTATTTTTCCTGCCTCTAAAGACTCTTGTCAGCTGATCTCCCTTCTCCATCCTCCGTGACACTTTTACAACACTCAGGTAGGCCTGTCACTGGACACTGAGTGACGGTACTCAATGAGCAGTCTACACCAGCACTCACATGGGCATCCACATGGCTTGCCTATCTCCTTTCATGTCTCTGATTCTCTCCCTGCCTCCACATCTCTCCCTGTACCTGACATGATATATTTTAGGAGCATTTCTGACTCTCTGCCTACATAAATAACCTGCTACAGAATAAGATATCCACTACTAGGCCTGTGCCCATGTTAGAACAGTGTCCAGCACACAGTAGGCACTAAATAAAATCCTGTCACTATGTAATGTGGCTGTCACCTGTACTAGGTAACATGCCACTTTATGGCATGGTTTGCATCTTCATACAATTCCAGTCTCTATGCTCATTAATTAATTACAGATCCCCTTTATGGATATGTGGCAATGATGGTGGCTTTTCTAATCACATAAAATAAAGGCTAGCTGTGTTGTGGTTGAATTGTAGCTTTCCATTAGCAATTTATTCCATGGGGATAAATGGATGGTTGTAATCAAGAGTGACTAAGAAAAGATTTAATAAGCATCTTGATCTTTCTCAAGAATCTAATTGCTCAGATTAGTCTGTCATCTCTGATGTCTCTAAGTAATACAAACAGTGATTGGCTCACTGTAGACTGTAACCCTGGGTACTCATGAAACTATGGAAGAAGCCAACTCCTTACATTATCCATTTGCCCATGATAGACTTGGGTGCACTGTGCTTTTTATAAAAGATTGCTGCAATTTTTTTCTAGTTACCTTTGTAAAACAACGCAAAAAATAATTTGTAAAGTTTCTATTCAAACAATTTATTTTGCAAAAATCAGTATACACTATAGAAATGTGAGATGGGGGAGAAAGGAAAAATTTCAAGTCATCCACTCATTCTGACCCAGTTAGAACAGAATCGAAGATGCAGCCTTTTCTGTGTCCTTTCAGATTTCTTATGGAGTGTCTACATGGGATTCATCAAAGTGCCTGAATAGAGTATTTTTCACAGGTCTTCAGTGATACATGTGAAACTGAGTACCTCTCCTATGAGCCGTGGTAGATAGAGAAGTAATAAAATACATGTTAAAATATTAGTCTCCAACTATTCATTGATTTGCCAATATTAACCAGTCAAGAGTCAGATATTTAGAAACAAGGAATAGTTAGAATCTACTCATCCTCACATGTGACAATGAAGGCTGTCTTAGTTAGTATTCAATTGTTGTGAAGAGACACCATGACCATAACAACTCTTATAAAAGAAAACATTTAATTGGTTCTGCCTACAGTTTCAGAGGTAAGCCTCTGAAATGGACCAAAATCCATTATCATCATGGTGGGGGGAGCATGGCAGCATGCAAGCAAATATGGTGCTGGAGAGATAACTGAGAGTTCTACAGCAGGATCAATAAGAAGCAAAAAGAGATAAAGTCACTGGGCCTGGCTTGAGCTTTTAAAACATCAAAGCCCACACCAGTGACACATTTCCTCCAACAAGGCCACACTCACTCCAACAAATCTCCTATTCCTTCCCAAGCAGTACTACTCCCTAATGACCAAGCATTCAAATATATGAGCCTATGGGGGCCATTCTTATCCAAAGCACCACAATCCGCTGTGGTCCCTATAGGTTTACATCCATGTCATAATGCAAAAATGCATTCAGTCTCATTTCAAAAATCCCCATAATCTATTAGAGTCTCAACACTGTTTAAAAGTCCAAAGTTCAAAGTCTCTTATGAGATTTAAGGCAGTCTCTGAACTGTAACCATGGTAAAAATCAAGAAGAAAAAAAAATCACATACCTCCAACATACAATGGCACAGAATAAACATTACCATTCCAAAAGGGAAGAAAGGGAGCACAGTGAGGGCACACTGGACCAAAGCAAGACAGAAAACCGGCTGGGCAAGCTCTAACCTCTGCATCTCAATGTCTGATGTAATTTGTACCCACCAATAAGTAGTCCTCACTCCTAAGCAAGGAAACTTCTCTTTGCAACAGAGAGAGACTATTGCAGGAAATTACAGCCAATCAAAATTCAGAATTTGAGAGCCCAGTCCCACTAGTCCCAATGGATACATCAATAAAACACTCTACACCTAAGGCTCAGGGGACTTTGCAGAAGAGGGGTCAAAAAGATTATAAGAATCATAGATGATCAGGGGGTTTTCTGTGAAACTGTTATCTCCTAGAAATTCCAGAAACTACACCCATAAAGTCTCATAAACATGATTGCCTAAACATGAGCTGAATAAAGACAACAATAGACATCCCAAAATAAATAGGGAAAAGCCCATGAGGCCTCCATTCTTACAAAAGGAGCTACAGGCAACTGAAGAAAGCTGGGAACAGGAGAAGTTCTCTTCCCCAAGGACCATGTGAATTGGTTTGTCCAATACTAAATGGTCAGCACTGAAAACATTCATACAATTAGCATTATATAGTCTGAACAGGAATATATATGAGTGTATAAATAGGAATACATATGTAAATACATATTACAAACACACAACAGTTAATGAAAATAGGGGCCATGAACCCAAGGGGTATGTGTGAGGGTGTGGAGGGAGGAAAGGAAGATATGATGTAATCATATCATAATCATAAAAATAGAACTTTAATAAAATACTAATATCTTTAAGGACAAGGACCAAATTGGGCATCTTCCTGTTTTCCAATTCTTACTCTGATATCCGGCACATAGAAGGCACTCAACATACACTTTATAAATTAACTTGAAAATACCTAGAGGTGTGTGCCATGCATTTAGAGACTACAAAACCACATTCCAGAGCTGCTAGGGAAGAATGGAGCCATGAGACACACAGCACTCAAACACAGCACAGCTTCTGTCTTTAAACTGTTTGGGGGAAATTAGCCAAACTATTGCACCAAAGTTCTCAAGCAGATTGACGCCAACTGACTTAGGAGCTTCTGGGAGCAGAGACTGTTACTTACTCCGATGACCTTTGTAAAAGCAGAATTCTCCTGTGCTGTGAGCAACTGCTCCTGGAAGCTCCTCTTCCAGGGCATAGTCACACGTCTACAGTGTTTGAAAAATGGAGATGGAGAAACACCACCTCACTGCCCTCTTCTGGTACCCACTGGTACCAGAGACCTGGTTTCTCTGCAGGCATTGTGGGCATCCAGCTACCAGGAGGCTGAGTTGGGCAAATATCTACTTTGACATTGGTGGAGCATATCTAGGTGTCTAGCTGCTATTTGAAGCAATTGGGTTGTTCTGTCTGTCCTGGAGTAAACCTGTCACCCATGTGTCAATCATTCTGAAAGCGAGATCACTGAGTCCCAGCCATAGCCGACAAGGCATCACGTGTGTGCATGCAATGGACTTCCAAAGCACCAATATTTGAATACATGAACGGTGGAAGCAAATGAGGTCTGAAGCACAGCCCGCTGGGGCAAATCTGTAGGGAGTGATTTGAAGCATTAACTTGTAAAATTAGAAATAGAAAACTCAGGCTGGAGAGATAGCTCTGAGGTTAAGAGCACTTATGGCTCCTGAAGAGGATCCACGTTCAGATCCTGGCACTCATGTGAGGATGCTTCTGTAATGTCAGCTCCAGGGGATCTGACACTCTCTTCTGGCCTCAGTGAGCACTTGCACACATGTAGTATAAGTACACACATGTCTAAACATGAATCTTTTTTTTTTTTTGGTTTTTCGAGACAGGGTTTCTCTGAATATCTCTGGCTGTCCTGGACTCGCTTTGTAGACCAGGCTGGCCTCGAACTCACAAAGATCCACCTGCCTCTACCTCCCAAGTGCTGGGATTAAAGGCGTGCGCCACCACCGCCCGGCTAAACATGAATCTTTAAAAATAAATATGTAGAACACTTTTCATTACATGGTTCCAAATCATGAAGCTGAGAGAAACATAAGCTAACAACTATAATATGCATATTTGATTATCTGTGATAGAAAAAATACTGTTACGGTTTAAAGAGGAGATGTCCTCCACAGTTGATTCCCAGTAAATAGCACTGTTATATATACGATCTATATGTATGTTGATATGAATAGATAGATAGATGACAGATAGATAGATACATAGATAGATAGATAGATAGATAGATAGATAGATAGATAGATAGATAGATAGATAGATAGATAGATGTGATTTAATTTTTTATTAAAAGATGAATCCATCTAAAACACTCAAGATAGTGCCAGGGCTACGGGCTTCATCATGTATTCAGAAAGCATGGCACAACAGCCTCCTTCCTGCCACACCAGAGAGATCCCAGACATTAGGAATCCATGACCACCCTCACGTGGAGGTTCTGTGGAGGTTCCTTTCAATTTGTGGAAGATAAACAGTAAAATACACAGAGGGCCACATTGATGATATAGCAGTTGATTAGCACTTTGAGAATTTAGATAAGGAGCAGCAGGGGAAGGGGATCACGGGCTAGTGGGTACCCAGAAAAGTCACCCTGAAAGCCTGTGAGGGAGTGAGCACACTTGTGGTCCACAAGATCAGAGAGAGGCTGGGGTGGAAGAACAGCTGGCCAGAGGGAACTGTAGGAACTGAGACCTGAGGCAGACAGGGCTGAACCTGGCTTCAGCATAGAAAACAGAATGGCTAGATAGAGGAGCACAGGCCAGGCAAAATCAAAACAATCACCAGGTTGAAGCTGGAGAACAAGGGGCTCAACTGTGTGCAGCACATTTCATTTCTCTAGAGCGCTACAGGCAATGACACAGTGTTGACATATGTAAGTTTGAATATATGCACAGGGCATTCAGTAACCTTTGTTAGTTTCTGTATTGTCTGTGGTCAACATATTTTGTAAGTAAACACTTTTTTTGGCCTTTAAACACACCCCTTAGAAAATAAGAAAGAAGACAGGCATGGTGGGCCACACCTTTACCCAGCACTCAAGATATGGAAGCAGCATATCTCTGAGTTCTGGTTGACAGAGAGTCCAGGACAGCCAGAGGTACACAGAGAAATCCTGTTTTGAAAAACCAAAAGAAAGAAAAAAGAAAGAGGAAAGAATGGAAATAAATATCAATCATGCAGAAGACAGAAGGGCCCTCGGAGATGGAACTCCATATCACAGGTAGGGAAACAGGATAGGAGAAATCAAACTACTTGCTCAGGATTAGAGCAAGCCCTGGCAAAGCTGGAGCCGAGGCCTGAGAAAGGTCATTTAACCAGACATAGAGAGTCTGTTTTACTTCATTGCATCTTGGTTTTTCTCACTTAGACTCTTGAAAAGTATCCATTTCCCTCCATTAACTAGGATATATTGTCACCTGCAGCACACAGGCTCCTATTGACGGGTTATGCATGTCTTGGTTTTAAATATAAATACGATCATTAAGATTTATAGTTTATAAGCTATTTATGACTGTAGGATAAATTACACAGCATGGTTCTAAGACTGCAACAGTGTATGTTCTTGTTGTTAATTACATTGCAGAAAGTTGGAAGCGGGTTTTCTGTATTCTTAATGGGTTGCTCAACTCCTTTTCGAAGTACTAAATGAACCCTGGTACATTCGTTCCTAATTATTCATACCCCAAAGCTATAACTCAATACAGTTAAAATTAAATACAAGCATGCTCACCCTGAGAGAGAAAAAAAAAGTTCTAATCAAGTAGCACAAATGTACTTAAAACAAATTTCTGAGTTAACTCAAAAGTAATTTTTAAAACATTGTAAAATAGTTCATTGCTGTTTAACAACATTCAGCTTCCTCTCTCTCTAGATTATATAATCAAACTTACTTTTTCACAAATCCACACTACCTAAAGTTGGTGAAAGTTAACTCTGAGTGAAATACTATTGCGTCAAAACAATCATGAAATACCCTTGTTAATGTGAGATCTTAAACCTCTATAATGAATAGTACTTTGATAGTAGCTAAATTCTAATAAAGATTGTTTTATATATGTGTGTGTGTGCTGTGTGTGACATACCCACAGAGGCCAGAAGAGGATGTCAGATCCTCTGTAGCTGGAGCTATGTGGTTGTGAGTCCCTGGGAGTGGGTACCAGGAACCAAACTCAGGTCCTCTGGAAGAGCAACCAGCACTTTTAAGCCCTGAGCCATCTCTCCAGCTTGATATTAACTAATTTGTAATGGTTTTCAAGAACATGACAGAAGAGTGTGAATCTCCAGAAAATGAAGTTCAGGCGTATGCTGATATTTCACCCAGAAAGGGTTTCATGACCAACACAAAATCAGCACCCTTAAGAACACCTAATCCAGACGGCATGAGAAGCTTGACTCATTCACTACACACGCTCGCTACAGGGCTGGGCAGTGAGCAACTAAACAAAAACACCCACACAATTCAGAGAGTCACATTTATGTGCAAACCTTTATGTCCGGCGAGTTTAAGGTCCTATCTCTCCATAGGTAAATGTTTAGACATTACTACAGTAGTAGTTTAATGCCTGCATTTAGTGCCTATATTTCTAGAGGTCACATAGGGCCTGTTTCATTTTCCAAGCCACAGTTAGGTGCTACTTAAGATTTTATAGTCAATTGTGTGTCCAAGGAGTTTTCACATAAATAAACTAAAAGATTCAGCTGATCCATTCCAAAGAAAAAACATGGAAACGAAAGGTCCCTGGTGCCCCACTAGGGTGCTAACATAGAATGCTAGCTGAGCACACCCGTGCTTAAGATACTAACACTTAACCCCATTCCTATTAATCATTTTAAGCCTAAAGAAGCTGGAAAAGGCTATACAATAAGAAGCAAAAATGTCATCAAGGCACATTTACGATGATCCTGAAAGAAAATGTAAGATTTCTTGTCCAAATTTTTCTATTAACCTGTTTTTCCATTTTCAGCATAGGTAATCTGAGCCAATTCTAATATGCAGCCTAGCTTAAGGGTTTGGAATTTGCAAGCAGCTATGTGTCTCAATTTAATGCTATTTTTTTTTCATTTATTGTGATAAGAATCCTAGCTGGAAATCTATAAGGTTAACACATTTTTAAAGGTGTATACAGTGTCTACTGAGAAACATGTTGCTCAGCAGACCCTAGAGGTCTTAGGAGCTCATTTGTCTTGAATAAATGAAACCATTTCCCCTCCTTCCCCTTTCTCTTCAAAACTGATATCAAATCCCAATTTTAGAAGTGAGAAATGTGGTCACTGGTTATGTGATTTTTTTTTTAATTTTAAGTATCTGCGTGTTTTGCCAGCATGTATGACGACTGTGCACCATGTGTGTGCCTAGCACCAGTAAGCGCCATTGGTTCCCTGGAACTGAAGTTACAAATGGCTGCGGGCAGTACTGTGGGTGCTAGTAATCGAACCCAAGTCCTCTGAAAGGAATAGTAGTTGATGCTCTTAACTGTTGAGCCATCTCCCCAGCCCCTCTTCTGTGATTCTTTTAAAGTCTCACAAAAGACCAAAACCAGCACAGACCACACTCTTAGGTCTTCTACTCCAAACTGCTTCACTCTGACATTCTTTGTAGATGAACAGCACATGATACTACCTGTAATTATTGAGTGTCTAATATCAACCAAATGCTACACTTGATAAGTAGAAGAAAAATTACACTTCAACTTTTTATGATGGTTTAATCACCTAAAGAAATTAGACTTCTTATATTAATGGGATGTGTTAATGACCCAAACTACTAAGAATCAGTGCCAAGTATCAGCATTGTGTAAGAATTAATTGACGTGACTATACTGATCCCATCCCAGTTGAGATATATTATGAATTTATTTCCCTCTTCTTATAAAGAAAACATCTCTACTGATATACATTTATGCAGGAAAATCTTTTAAGCCAAAAAGTGTAATTTTGTAGTCAATTACTTATCACTATGACCCCACTGATCAAGAGAAGAGAGAAGAATTATGACTTCAAGGGACTGCACCCAACATAGAAATGAAAGGCTTTGCTGTAACTGAAATGGGCACAAAGGGCCAAAGAGGCATTTGAGAAGGTTATACACTTGTCCCTTGTCCACAAACGATGCCTCAAGAGCTTCCTAAACTGTAGATTTGAGTGAATGGTGAGGATTCTTTCAAATTCTTCCCATTATATTTATCAGGAGCATTAATGGTAAGAGAAAACAAGGGAAAGGTTGTGCCTAAGGAGGAGGCGGAGAAGGGATTGTGGGGTGCATGAGAAGAAAAGAGCTTCCCTGGGATTTCTTAGAATACAGCCTCAAACAGCTTTCCTAGGTAGTAGGCTGTGAAACCATGGCATTTTCAGAGAGCAAATTCAAAGTTCATCATTTCCTATGAAATTTCAATAATGGCATTTTGTGGGGTTTAAGAATAAGGATTGAGCCCTGCTTTGTTGATTCAGAGGGCCTGGTTCTCTTGGTGTCCTCCATTCCCTCTGGCTCTCACAATCTTTCCACCTCCTCTTTTCAGGATTCCCTGAGCTCTGAGAGGAGGGATTTGATGGAGACCTCCAATTTAGAGTCTCTCTCTCTATCTCTCTCTCTCTCTCTCTCTCTCACTGCATAATAACAGTCTCTTCACCTATTCCTATCTGCTGCTGAAGGAAACCTACGTGATGATGACTAGGCACTGATCTATGAGTGTAGCAGAATATCATTAGGAATTATTGCACTGATTTTTTTTTTTTTTTAGATCAGTAGTGTTTTGTTTTGCCCTTGGTCTCTGGGCTATCTAGATTCTGATTCTTGGTTACTCAAGCAGTGTTGGGTATGGGTTTCTTCTCGTGGAGTGCAGTCTTAAGTCAAATCAGACATTGATTGCCTACTCCTACAAGTTGTGTGCCACAACTGCCCACGACATTATGCAGGCAGAACAGATTGTAGGTCAAAGATTTTGTGACTAGATTGGTGTCCTCCTTTCTTTTTTCAGTAGACTACAGAGTACCTTCCTGCACCAAAGAGACTAGAACATATGGGTAAAGGCTCCATGTAGGCATAGGCTTGACTTCTCCATGTTCAATCAGTCATATGAGTTTTGTCCTCAGCATTGGGGCCCCAGTGTTTGGGGATTTCTATAGGACCCCTTGTTCAACAAGTCAATTGAATCCAATGTAGTCCCACCACTGGAAGACTCACCTGACTACAAGAGATGGCCAGTTGAAACTCTGGTTCCCCATTACTAGGAGTCCCCATTAGAATTGCCTTCATTGATTCCAGGAGGTTTCCACCACACTAAGTTTCCATACCACCCTCCAAAAACCCTCCAATTTCAGTCATCTCTCTCCACACTCTCTCCCTCCAAATGTTCCCCACTCCCAATCCCACCTGTCCCCAGTTCACCCATGAAATATATTCTATTTCTCCCTCCTAGGAATATCCCTACATCGTCTGACCCAGAGCCCTTCTCTTTACCTAACCTCTCTGAATCTATGGTTTATAGCTTGGTTATCATTTACTGAATGGTTGATATCTACTTATAAGCAAATATGTGCCATATTGGTCTGGTTACCTCACTCACGATGATTTTTTCTAGTTTCATCTATTTGTCTGCAAATTTCATGATGTCATTTTTAACAACTGAGTAATACTTCATTGCGTAAATGTATCAAATTTTTTAATCCATTCTTCTGCTGAGGGATATCTAGGTTGTCTCTAGTTTCTGGCTATGAATAAAGTTTCAATTAACATGATTGAACAAGATCCTTGCAGTAGGATGGAGCACTGTTTGCGTATATGCCCAAGAGTAGTACAGCTGGATCTTGAGGTAGATCGATTTCCAACTTTCTTAGGAACTACCATGTTGATTTCCATAGTGGCTGCACAAGTTTTCACTTCCATCACAATGGAGAAGTGTTCTTGTTCTACATTCTTTCCAGTGTGAGCTCTCACTAAACAAGGTGCACATGAGGTCACAGAGACTGAAACAGCAAACACGGGGCCTACCTGGGTCTCCAGCAGGTCCTCTGCATATATACTACAGCTATTAGCTTAATATTTCTATGGGACTCCTGACTATGAGAACAAGTGGGTCTCTGACTCTTGTGCCTGTTCTTGGGGCTCTTTTCCTCCTGTTCGGCTGCCATGTCCAACTTTGATATGAAAGTTTTTCCTTATCTTATTATATTTTATTTCATCATGTTTGGTTGTTATCTCTTAGAAGTCTGATCTTTTTAATGAGAGACAGAAATGGGGTGGATGGAGGGTAAGGGAGTGGGGAGGAACTGGGAGGAGTGGGAAGAGAGGGGAATTATAATCAGGATATAGTGTATGAGAAAATAATCTATTTTCAATAACAGAAAAAAATGATTGAGGATGTGTTAGTGTTAATCAAGAACAGAGGACCTATTACTCAAATTACGTTCTCCCTTAGGACTTGCAGCCCCTATCCATGTGAAGATGTGTTTTTCATATGGAAGCCAAGGACTGAAAGCACTTCAGAACAAAGATCCATCATGACCACCACCACCACCCTGCCCAGGAAACAGATCCTGGCAGAAACAGCTACACATCCCTATAAGAAAAAAAAAAACTTAAAATTGCTTTCTGTTATCTACTTTGAGGATGAAGCTTCTAATATTTTGAAGTTTTCCAGGTTTCTCATTTACAGAAGGTACATATCCTTATTTCCCTCAGTGTCACTGGGTTTCTGTGTTAATTTTGTGTTTGCTTATATGTGTGTGTAAGTGCTGGTACACATGTATGTGTAGGTGCACATGTATGTGAGCATGTGAAAGCCAGAAGTTGCTGCCAAGTGTCTTCCACTATTACTCTCCACCTTGTTTATTAGCCAGGATCTCTCATTTGAACTCGGAGCTTACGAACAAATATATGACAGTCTATCTATCCAGCTTGCTCCAAGCATCCTCTCAGTCCTAAATGGGATGTCATTAAACTCCTTTCCTCAGGGCTCAAAAAACTATGTGGAAGAGGAGGTGGAAAGATCGTAAGAGACAGAGGGGATGACACCGTGGAACCAGAGTCTTCCTGACACAACAGGACTGATGCACACATGATCTCACAGAGACTATGGCAACATGTCCAAGGCCCACACAGGTCCAAGCCAGGTGGCATCCCAATGTTGAGAAGGAGAAGTGACCTCCTACCCCTAACCAGGCAGCTATCTCCAATTGACAACTGCTAGCAAAGGAAAAACTGTTTTCTCCAGTGGAGTTTCACTGGGTATATAAACCACATTCAAGGGCAGGACCCATGTCCAGCAGTAGATGTCCAACACAAAATGAACTCAATGGTATTTTGGGAGATGTTTTTTGTCAGGTCAATGGCATTGAAGAGGGATACCTACTGCATATCCTTTGCCTTTTCTGCAATTTCCTCACCCTGGTGGACAGCTCTGGCTCAGTTGCCATGGAGCAGGCATGACCAACACAATTGGACCACAGCACACATGAGCTAGGAGGAGCCATACTCCCTGAAGCCAGTCTTCCCCAGACTGCCTCCCTCTGTATTTTTACATGAAAGGAAAATGACTTTTACCTCTTTTGAGGATGTAAAGTTCATCATTTGAATCCTGTCCCAGCTAATACTTGGTACCAGGTAATGGTTTAGAGTATAGGCTTCTACCTCCACATCATGCCCTAAGTTAGAAAAACATTCTGGAAATTTCATGTCCCTCTAAAACTAAAGAAAATAGAATGAACAAATATATATATATGTGGATACTGGGGTGCTGCCAAAAACCATTAGTTGGAAACTTCACTCTGCAACACCTTCAGAGTCTGGCCATGTTTTACAGTATTGATTTTTTTTCTCTTTTGCAGCCATGGCAGCTGATGGTTCATAAAAAAGGGATGTAACCTTTTCTTCTCCCCACGTGATTTACTCACTTGTGTGTGTTATTACTTGGCAAACAATTTTAGAATATGCAGATATGTCTAAACTCTCTGCCCACTTTCCCCTATGCTGACTTCAGGGAACACTCAATGTCACCAGAAATATTTTACATGAAAATGAAGAGAGGGGACAGAAAGAAGTGTCATGTAGATATGTGGCTCACTAGCTTAAAAAGTCATTTCCTTGGCAAGGGGTCACTGGGAATGTTTCACTGAAAATATTTATGGCTGCATAATCAAGTGAGATAGGGCAGACATTCATCACAAGTGTCCTCATAGGGGTGAGTGGAGGTGAGTCCTTAACTGCTGAGAGTAGGGCTCTGTTTCTCCCAAACAACTCACAGGCTGCTCTCTAAGTCTCAGCTGCCTTTGAATGTCTTTATTACTGACACCAATACAAATATTTGAGTTTATTCTCATCCCTCCAATTTCAGGTCTGAGTTCTCCAGCTCTTTCACAGACTTGGGCCCTGTCTGTCTTCACTCACAGTTGGAAGGAGGCCTATTAAGATGACAGTGTGGGCCTGGTGTGGTGGCGCACACCTTTAATCCCAAGGACTCCAGAGGCAGAGGCAGGCGGATCTCTGTGAGTTCGTGGACAGCCTGGTCTACAGAGTGAGTTCCAGGATAGCCAGGGCTGTTGCACAGAGAAACCCTGTCTCCAAAAAAAAAAAAAAGACAGTGTGTTTCAGATGTGCAGAAAGAGAGTGTAATAAATTGAAATTTTGGTATCCAATCCAAGCCCCACACCCAAGATGATGGTATTTGAAGATGGATTCTTAAAGAGGTGACTAGGTTTATTGAGGTCTGGATGAGATAAGCTCCCTTGAAGAGAGGCTGAATATCTCCCTGCAAGAAGGCTTCCATGAGCCAGGAAGCAGGGTGTCACCAGGAACCAAGCAGTGTTCTGGGGCACCTTCTGACTTCACCCAGGTTCCTGCAAGAAGGCTAGTGCTCAGAATGGCAAATCACTATCAATGACATGCCAACGTTTCTGGTGATGTGTCTGCAAAAACTGACTGGCCTGCATCAGTGGAGGCCCCAAGCACTGTCCAAGAGGTGAAAAACTGGAGGGGGAGGGGCCTCTGTGCTGAGACCTGCTTCTTGCTAGAAGGTAAGTCCTAATATATCACTGGAAAGTGAGAGCAAAGCACAGATGGAAGATAAAGGAACCTTCATTGCTCCACCAACATCCTACTACCCACCCCACCCCCACCACTTCTAGTACCTGAGAACTACCATAGGTCTTCTACTTCAATCTGCCTCCCTCTCCTGCCATGGCTGAACCAGCAGAACATCTCAGTAGCTGTTTTATGTTGTACAAATTATTTACTCTTCTTAGCTCCAGCTGCTCCATCTTTGAAAAGGGTGGATTAACCCTATCTCTAAAATGGTTGAGAAAAGTGAGATGAAGACCTATGAAAGACTGCTCATGTGCCTAACATACAGTTAGTTCACATTAGATGTTTATTTCCCCTTGCATGTTCCTCAAGATGATGTGGAATATGGACAAAAACCTGCTGGGTACCTGCTGAAACCCTTGGGGTTCCTCTTGTGCAGAGCAGACCTAAGCCAAGAAGACTCTTGTAGGCATAAACCTTTTCCTCACGTAGTTGAAGCCAGGGCCAGACAGCTCCAAGAAGCATGCTTTGGAGAATTAATCTCAAGGATCCTTGAACCCTCATGACTTGGTCTCTTCTCAATAAACCTCATTTAGTGCCACCACTGTGGAGAATTTGCAAAGATGAAAGATGGGCTGATGCTTCTAAACTGCTAATTTTAAATCTGCAACAAGGAATTTCCGAGTGTGCAGGAGCCCTCAGTAGTCACCAGTCATGATGCAGGTAGTATAACTTGGGTTACCTGAGGTTGGATTCAAATTCTGGAGATCTTGCATTTATGGACATATAAGGCAGATTTTTATTTATTTATATTTACATTATATCAGAATGCTAAATAGTTCTTTTTCTATCTCACAAAACCAATTAATTTTTAGGGAAAAAATGAATAACAGCAATGCACTCAATTTCACATAGTAGCCCTAACAAATCACATTCAACGAGGATGCTTGCCCAGTTAGACAAGTCTCTCTGGAAACACACCCACAGACACACCTAGAGATATGTGATTCCATGTGGTTCTAATTCCAGTCAAGGTGTCAGGGAAGACTGGCCATCACATAAGATTGAACAACCTCAATGCACAGCTTAGGGTATTTCTACATGCTGCTTCTTGAATCTGAGGATCCAGGGCTCCTACTAGGTAAGCACATTGTCCCTACCCACAGTCTTCAGCGTGTTCAGAACACCTGTTCTTGAGTGACAGAAACTCGTAGAAGATCCTGGAATGCAGAATCAAATAAAACTAGTGCCTGATGAAGCTTTACCACTTCCTAAGTAGCGTTAAGCAATCTCCTTAACCATGCCTCACCTTGGTGTTCTCAGTCACTCATCTGGAAGTAGAAACTCCCCGTGGAGTCCTTCTTTTTTTTTTTTTTTTTTAGCAATGTGATTATTATTTGCATTTAGGAAACACACACACATTTAGCAATGTGATTATTGTTATACGAGAAACACAAACAGCATACTGCATAGTAATACATGATAATTTTTAACATGACCCCACCCCTTTTTTTTTTTTCCTTTTAGTTTTTTGAGACAGGGTTTTTCTGTGTAACAGCTCTGGCTGTCCTGGCCATGGAGTCCTTCTTAATCAGCGCTAATCTGACCCAGTTGACTGTAACTTATCTCTGCCTGCTCTTCCTAACCTGTCACTAGATGGGTGCATTGCAGTATCTGCAGGGTAGTATTATAGTAAATCTGAAACAACAGATTTACATCCTTCAGATGAGAGTACTTTCCCAATTCCACCTTATTCAGTGTAATATATGCATGCATAAGGGACCTTCTCAACCCCTTTGAACGTCCCTGAATGTAACATTTGGGGGTTCTAATCCACTATTTTCTCTTTCACCAGAAAGTCCACAAAACATCTACCTTTTTCCTAAAGGATCTCAGAGATTCCTATCACAGAAACCTGGCTTATCACGTATCTTCCATAAATATATGAATTTCCTGCCTCCTTCCAATGATTAATGGAGAGTGTTGCACAGTGGTGGCCATCATTAGAAATAGTAGGATTCAAAGGTTGGAAAAAAGACAGCATAGTAATAAAATCTTGGCTCTTGCAACTGAGTCATGTTTTCTTTCTCCACTAGATAGACTTATACATGAGGTTCTACAAAGAAGTACAAAATCTAATGCCTAAGAGTTCCTGGTGCAAACTCAATCTTACATAGATTAAAAACAGGACAGATGCTCAAAAGAATGTGAAGGTCCAAGAGCACTATGGACCTGCTAGACACATGAAGATGTAGAGGCCAAGAGCAATGAAAACAGAGCTTGCTGCTGTTGTACGAAGGGGACAACCCCCCAAAACACACACACACACACACACACACACACACACACACAGACTCTCTAGAGACCAAGCCTTGGCAGCACAACCTCTGGATACAGACATTAGAGTAGCTACTGACTTGAACTGCACTCTGGCCAAAAACACTATATAAAGATTAAGTGTGTGACAAAATTTTGTAGCAATATCAGCTAATTGCAAAGTTGAGGAAGAGAAAGTAATTAAAGGTAGAGATGAGCCAGCAAGTAAATCACTTAATTGTAAGCATAGAACATTCCCCAATCTGTAATCTTCTCTTCCCTTAGGGGAAAAGGGGGGGTGTTGGAATATATAGATTTGAACCTGGGTTCTCTCTGTGATCTCTTGGATTGATGCAGGCTGCCCATATCACCTGGCACCAAGAAAGGAATTCAAAGTAGCACTGCTTAATATATTTTATGCATCATTTTTAAATTGTTTATTTCCTCCAAAGGTAATGTAGTTCCTCTATAAAGTTTGGTTCAAAAGAAAAATACATAACTGATAATTCACATAGCAGGCAATCAATAGTCAAGGCTCATGAACCAAGTTGACAAATACATTGCAAAAACATAACAGCAAAACCCAAAATATTTCCACAGAGGTAGCAACTCACAAGTGGATTTGAAAGAAGAGAGGATGGCATTCAATGATGAGCTCAGGAAGAAGGCACACACACTGGTGGCCTCCACACAGTTGTAGGTATAATTTGTGTTGCTTTCTTGGTTTTGATTTTGAACCTGTATATTTCTAGTGGCATCAATTAAAAAAAAATGTCATCTCAGTCATTCAATGTACAGCTGGGCACCTCCAGCCTCTCTTCCCTACTAGGCTGGATCCAGTGACTGTCCTACAGGATTCTGCTCTCACATTTTGAAAATCCAGGGACACTACTCATGGGAAGGAGCAGTGGACAGGACTGGCTTTTAGAGGGAGGTGTGTTGTAATGCATCAGCTTCCCACTGATGATCCAGAAAGCTCCTTCAAAGTCCAAAACTGTGTGGATGGGTGGTATTATTAATCACTCAAAAAGCCCTGACAATCCCTCCCACAACCCTCAGAATGTGACCTGATTAGGAAATGGGTCCAGTGAGATCATGCTGGAGGAGGGTGTTGATTTCATTGTGCATCCAGTAGTCACAGAAGAAGGGGGAGGCAGAGTGCTTGTCTCTTAACAACAATAACTATAAGAAGCTGACCACGTAAAGACAGACGCACAGAAGGAGGAATGAGGGAGACAGCTCCATCAGTAAAATACTTGCAGCACAAACATGGAGACCTGAGTTTGATTCCCTAGACCCCTCATTAATAGACAAATCGACCCTGTGCATGTAGCTGTCATCCTAGCACTGGGGAGCCAGAAACAGGGGGATTCCTGGGACTTACTGGCTAGCCAGTCCAGTCAAACTGTAAAGGTCCCAGTTTAGTGATAAACTGATATACTAATATATTATATAATATATATATATGTATACATATATGGCCAAGCTTATTGGAGAACCCAGTAGTCCCCTCTCGCTCGTGTGAACACATGCATGAGCACACACACACACACACACACACACACACACAAACATACACACATGAATTACACAAAAGAATGCATGTAACAACAATGGCAAATAAGAGTGGTGTTCACACAAGGCAAAGAATGCTAAAAGTGAACAACACATCACCAAAGGCCAGGAAGAGCCCTATGGCCAGGGATGGATGGATGGATGGATGGATGGATGGATGGATGGATGGATGAATGGATGATAGATGGATCATGAAAGGGGGAGATGGATGAGGGATAGATGAACTCTGTCTATAGGAGAAACTCTGACTTGTCAAACATCTGCCCAGGAAAAGTCCCTCTCTCCTATTGGGAGTAAACAAAACTTTAGTTTTATCTCAAAAGAAGTCTATGTCACCAAAGAAGGTCACCAAAATACAGGGCACTGGGCTCATTTCAAAGCAAAGGTGCCACCCTTAGAATCCAGCTGGAGAGCTGGTCAGCCTGAAGCAAGGAGCTCCGATATGCTGTTGACACTCTTGATGGCTGAGAACAAAGAATACAAGGAACTTGATTTTAAACAATATGAATTCTGGATTCACTCTTTCCTCAGGCCTCTACTGAAATCTGAGTTTTTGCTTTACAGTCTCATAAACTACACTTGCCTATGACTACAAATCCTCACAATACAATCAGCTTGACACATATACATGGAGTCAAAAGCATACATGTATATGTGTGCTCAAATATTCAACACTATTTGAAGGTAAAGCACATAAAAACCAGAAACACACCCAAGAGGGAAAAACAGCCGCACAACAAGAGCAAAGGTAAGTGAGAATATTTTTTTCCGGAGTTTCCAACATGGCGGCACAGTGTGCACTGTAGCGGAGAGGCAGAGACCTAACCCAGTCACAGCAAAGCAATTAGGAGCCAAGACTGCCTGCAAACAGGGCCCGCAACAGTGTGTTCTCCACAAATACTGGGGCGGGTGGGTCACTCACCCTAGCACCCAAGCATTTGAGGCAGTCAGCAACAGGCACACTGAGGCTGGCATCTGTTGTGGATGGAGCTCCCTGCCTGCATAGTCAGCCCAGCTGGGGAGCCAGAACGACTGGGTCAGTGAGAGGAGAACACAGACCCAACCACAGCTCTACCTGCCTTTCTGAGGAGACCTGTCAGCTCCCAGGTCCTCAGAGGCTAGCCTTCTCCCCACTCCGATCGCCTCTATATTGGTCCAATTGGGTCACAAGCAGTTGAGGAGAGCGGCAGCCACCCTCCTCTCCGAGAGCCAGTCAATCTATTACAGGAACCTGCCCACCATCTGGAGGTAAACACCAGGATCTCAGGATCAGCCAACCCCCAGGGCAGGGAGTTTTCCTGAGCACCAAGGTCAGGTAACAAAAGAAACAAACACATAACACCTAGGTCCATCAGATGACAAAAGGTCAGCGCAAGAACAGGTGGTGGTGGCGCACGCCTTTAATCCCAGCACTTGGGAGGCAGAGGCAGGCGGATCTTTGTGAGTTCGAGGCCAGCCTGGTCTACAAAGTGAGTCCAGGACAGCCAGGGCTACACAGAGAAACCCTGTCTCGAAAAAACCAAAAAAAAAAAAAAAAAAAAAAAAGAACATGG